>QGOA01013474.1:0-20788 GCA_003313075.1 Termitomyces sp. MG16
CAACTAAGCCTCCACCCTAACCTCACTTCGTTTGGTTAGGGCTCCAAGTATGTATAGAAAACTCAGTGCTTATTCCTGGCCTCAACCTCACTTCGTTCGGTTAAGGCCTCCACATTCCACAACTCAGTCCCCTTTCTACAACTCTCAAAGTAAGCTAAATTGAATTTTTCTTGAATTTTTCGGATTTTATTCAGCATTTATAAATCTTTAAAAAACTAAAAATTAGTATATTAGTAGCCTTTGAATTTTTCCTGATTTTCTGGTGATTTTCCTGAAATTATTTGAGCATTTTCCACTAACATCTCCTGAAAAACAGAGCAATGAATTTTTCTTGAATCTTTCAGATTTCTTTAAGCATTGAAGAACCTCAAAAAATTCACAATCAGTGTATCAGTAGCCTCCAAATTTTTCCTGATTTTTTGGTTATTTTTCTTCAAATTTCTAAGCATTTTATACATACATCTACCAAAAAACAAACAAAAAAGGCAATTCTTTGTCAGCCTTAGTCAGAACTGACTAATCAGATCAATTCCCAGGCGTCGTCGCATATACTATAGATAATAAAATCATTATGTAATTGTTCATGGGGACAAACACTTATGTAATAGTTTGAGAACGAGAATGGTCAAGGGGACAACCGTATATCATGATGCACTGTGGAGGAGTCAAACCTGCTGCTGGTGCACAATATCAATTTATAAATATATTCCATTGAACTACAGCAGGGGCTTACTACAAGAGTATGGTGTACAGAGTGAATATCAAATTTAGAACTTTCAACTTTAAATTTATATGCGTGATTTAATATCATTGCATCACAATCCCATGGTCATATTGTCTTTCATCATCTATAATCAAGATTCCCAGACAACATCAAGGTTCTTGTTGACTTTATTTTCAGCAGCTACGATTGTACACATATGAGCACGAGAACCTTCGAGTTTAAGTACACAGTGGTGCGCTGTATTCTCATCCTTGTTCACACTGAGCTCAACTCCATTTTCTACTGAAAAACTTCAGGCAATGATCTTATTCATTTGACAGCACATGACAACATTGAACTTTGACAGACTTGACCATAGCCCATGTATGTGCTAACGTACTTTGTATAAATGTTAACTAACTTGATTCGCTTGCTCGTGCTGCTATCTGTGTCCTCACCATTGGCTGACACACTTGTGTGTGTGTCTCTCAGCGCTTTTCCGTCTCTGGCTGTAGGCACCTCTGTTTCTGTCTCTGTTTCTGGTACAATGAGCAGGATAAACACTGAGAAGAAGACTCGAAAGGGATAGAGAAAGGTGCCTGTGTCTGTGCCTGTTTTCTTGTTCCTGTCATCAAAGCTAAAGCCAAAGCAAAACTTGACGCATCTATCAAAGTCAAGTCAAGCCTCACTCTCATGCTCACACTCAGAGTCATATTCACATCACATGAAAATTGCGAATAAACAGATGGGCCAATGGGCCATATAGATTGTCCAGTCCTTCATCACATGGATCAGAATACTTGATCATTTCTTGGTAAAGCATAATATATATACATAGCGTGTTTTTGTAAGCAACTGTAGATAATTCTCATCATAAGAATAATTGGCGTTGTATTCCGGTCTGCTATGATAATCTAGTCATTTGAGATATACAAATCAACACTATCATATCAAGATTTGGGAATGTCATAGCACTCTTTTGTGTCAGAGTCCATATTATGGAAAGAGCGACTTCCGTCATGATTAGTTTGTATAGGCATGTTAGACCTTGTCATTGTCTTTTCATTTTTGGAGTAGCGTTTGGTTTGGTGGTGTAGCCGGCGCCATACGTGTGTTTTTTTTTTTCCTTTTTTTGCTCTATTTATACTTTTTTCTTGAAGTAGTGTTTGGTTTGGTAGTGCAGCCTGCACTATAGGTATATTTTTTTCTTTTTCTTTTTTTGCTCTATCTATATATATATATATATTTTGAAGTAGTGTTTGGTTTGGTGGTGCAGCTTGCGCTATAGGTATGTTTTTTTTTGCTCTATTTATGCACAGATGTGGATGAAATTTCATTTTTTATGTACAATTCAGACTACATATGAGTATACCTGGTAATTGTATATGCATAGAACAAATATGATAGTTCTTATGTATGATAGTATAGTAGTACCGTCATCCGTCATCTCAATTGTCACTTTCTGAAAAATATGCGTCCATCAGATATTTGTTATCATTTATCAATTCTTCATAGTAGGACTCTAGTGCAATCGGCATTAGCTATCATCATTTAGTTTAAATGTGATGTTACTTATCTATTTTTTGTACTAGAGTCGTCAACTGTTCATTCTTGATTTTTACTTTATTGATGGCTGCATCTGATAAGTAAGGCTGTAATGTCAGTATGTCGGTAGAAAATTTAATATTGATAATGGTGCTTGCTTGCATTATTGATGGCTTTTTCTGCATGCATTAAAAGGCTGTACACTATAAACAATTAATCAAGGTTGTATCCAAAAGCAGCAATAAATAAGATTGTCACATACATCTTTTGTTACTTTTCATCATGGCACAATACTTTTCTGTCATGGACTTTAGCTCCATCTTCATATCTCTGTTGATTGAAGATGAGGAGCTGGCTGGTGCAGAAGATTGGTTCTGATCTGTGTTCATGAGAGGTGTGAGTCGCAAATAGAATGTCAAGATGTGTTTTAATAGTGGTTGCCTCATGTCAATTGAGATATGTTTGCATATTATACCGGTGTATTGTATAGTTGCAAAAGATTTCTACGGGAGTTATGAGATTGATGGTGATTTGATGCCAATTGAATTAGGTTACTAGTATATTAAAGGGTATTTTCTAACTTAAATAGCAATTGCAGAAAAGGTAATGGACATACTTAATAGTCTGAGAAGTTCATACCATATGTTCAGTCTTAAATTAGAAAAGGTAATGGACATACTGAATAGTCTGAGAAGTTTACATCATCTGGTTAGCCTTGAGCTAGAATATGGATAGAAGAGGTAATGGACGTACTGAATAATTTGAGAAGGTTATGTCACTTTGTCAGCCTTGAGTTGGGCTGTGCAGGTAATGTTAAGAATTGGATGGATCGGACAATGACTTTTTGGTCTGAATTTGAAAATGTTGAGAAATAAGCGCCAAGCACTTGGTGTGTTTATTCAAAGGGGTAGTACTGCAAAAGATGTTGGTGGATAGAAGGGCGTTGGATTTATGAAGTGGATTGAGTCTTTGTTACATGATTTGTTGAAGGCATTTGTGGATTCAAGTTGGTGGTTGTTTGTTGGAGGTACGTCATTAAAAATAGTATAATTGCAGAAGAGGTAATTGGACGTACTAATAGTCTGAGAAGCTTATACCACCTGGTCAGTCTTGAGATGGGCTGTGCAGGTAATATTGAATTAAATAATGACTTTTGGTTCGAATCCAAAAATTGTGTTGAGAATGAGTACTTGACCATATTTATTTTGGTGTTGGCATGGCACTTTCATTAATATCATTAAAGATCTCTAGTGCTAAGGAAGCGTCATACTTTGCTGCTAGTGTAAATGAGTCAAATTGATTTCAAAATTCATCTTTTGTTAGGTAATTTGTTAAAGAATGCATGTACAGTGTGCATATAGCAATGCAGCAGTTGTGAATTTACGTTCTATTCTGAATCTATGATGAAGTAGACATGATTGGCAGCTCTGGTAAGGACTGCGACAATGTTGTGATTGTGAGGGTCTTCTGTATGATTTTAACAAAGGCATTCAAGCGAAGTTTTCAATCCTGTTTTTGCATGTAACTGTGTTTTTCTCTTATTGCATTCAAAGTTAATATATTCAATTGCATTCAACAATTACATATACTTTATTCAGACCGCAATCTAAAGAATATGTGGAGTTCTCAGCATGTACTTTAGAAAACAACTTATGGTAACATACTAATTCAATTCAACTTGTTACTGCGCTTTCCTTTGAAAGTCTTCATTGTCATCAAAATCTGCCTCATTAGTCAATTTTGTACGCTTTGGAGGTCAAAGTGGAAAATCTTCATTGATATCAATATGACGCTTCCAAACTCCTTGAGATACTGCAGATTCAAGATTGCGAGATTGATTAGCTAGCTCATTTTCCAACAACTGATAGTAAGAGTTTTAGTTTATAGCACTTAAACTCTACTCGATGGGGTCTCACCATAGTTCCATATTTAGCAACAAGAAGTAATATATCTAGATGAATTACTGGTGCATTTTTCCGCCCAATCTTGACGGTGCAAAAACTGATACTTGCTTCAACAAGTTGCCCGATGCGAAAAACTCCAGGATAAGCAATCTGCTTGTATGTCTGCCTATAAAGACTGCTTTATTTTTCAAGTAATCAATCAATAAAAGTCAACTTACCTGCTTCCATGGGAAGGAACTAGTTCGTGAAAGACAATAATATTGTTGTCAGTATGAACATATCTACCAGTCTGAAGTAGACCAGTAAGAACACCATGATTGTCTACCGCCTCAGGAAGTACTTTTTCAGTGAGTGAATGACTCTGTCCTTTTGGTGTACAAATCCTTGTCTTTGGGCAAATAGCATATGCTCCCGGAAGAACTTGATAAGGTTTATATGCATTCATATCACCTTCGGCAAACGTTTTATCAAAATAAGAGAAAATAAGATCTAGTGCTGCTAAATTGTCATCAAAGTAATCACAATTGTTTGATGTGATAATGGTAACAAAGTAATTTAATGAATTGGATTTGTTTTGGCAAACACTAAATTATAGCTTGAATAAGTTAAAATTGAATAATAACGGCAATATGGCAACAAACCAATAATTGTTTGGAAGAGGAGGAAGCCTGAGCTCCAGAATAAAGCTAGAGAAATCAAGCAAAACTTCGGAATCTATTCCACAATAAACAAGATACTTAAAGCCACCGGTAACAGACTTGACTTCAAATGCTTCTTCAATTTTCTGCATTGTATCATAGTATGCAAGTTGGCAACAAAGGAAGGCACCTGCAAGTCGCAAGTTTGCAAATGAAGTTGCTTGATTGACTATAATAAATACAAAACATCATCAGAATAATGAGAAATCACAGGTGTATTTTGACTTTCCTGCATCTTCACAATTCAAAATTTCAATCCTCTTATCCATGGAAAGTTGCGACAGTGATTGCATTTTGATAGTTGTCCATTTCAAACATCTAAATGAAACTATAAATATGGCATTGGTAAACTCACAATAAAGTGCTGATAGGCTTCTACTCGGACTGAGCGCATCAAGAGACATTATAGACCGACCAACACTTGATGTATTGAAGACTCTAGCGACCAGTTGGGAATATATAGCAGCCCTAGCTCTGGCAATCTTCTACAGGACTTAGTCATTTGCCCTAACCACTAGCTACCAGATCTTCAGCACACTCTATTCACCTATTCCAAGGACGAAGGAGGCTCAGAATGTATAGCGCTAACACAACGGCGGGAGAGGACTCTAACTAAACCCTGATTATTTCCAGAAGGAGCTAGCAGCAGGTGCTGCCATTTGACGAGGCACTTCAATCAGAAGTCTAAAAGGATCAATGATGACAGCACTGGATATACTTAATCCGACATCTGGACCTATCAGGAACTGATACAATGAGTAGCGCTGACATTAGCGCTCACGGCGTCTGTTAAGGATTTTCCAACCATACCCTGGAACAATCTGGCCAATTGGAGTTATAGTAAAAGTGAGCAGATTCGTACAATTCTAAGTCAATGAAGAGTCGCCACTGGTTGCTGTGGGTCATAACGCCGTTGGTCACTGTCATCCATGTGCGGTCACCAGTAAAAGAAACCATGAGGAGAGGCGCTAGGAGGTAGCACCGCAGATAGACTTTTATCTTGGCAACATGGTAGCGCATAGTATATAAAATAGCTACCCTACATGTATATAACAACAAATCGTAACCCCTTGCACAGACAGTTACACTTAGCGTTCAAATTGCACTAGCTTCCTTTGACTCCATCACTAAGTTGGGCGTTAGCCTCATCTATCTTGTCTTCATCATTTACGATGCCACCTACGGGCACAATACGCTGCGCTACTCATCTTTTCTTCAATATCTTTGTTTAAACTACGACACTTACCATCTGCCAGGTAGCCCCTGAAGCGCTATCACTTAGTGCATCATTTTATCACATCCACTCGAGCACACCGGGACCCTGTCAGGACTCCTCACAACTACGCACACCAAGCGCTGGAGACGGCGTTGTACTGTGTATACGTCCAGCGCACTCAACCCCAGTTGGTGTCATCAGCGCGTTGTCCTCTATGATGATTATATAAGAAGAAGTGTCTTACCATTTAAAAGCTCATACACCATGGCAAAGTTGCCACTTGCATTGATTACACTATTATAGATATAGAGTACACATTTGTGATCCCATGACACAACTTCTAATTGATGTTGGTAGATTTTCAACAGGTAAAGTGACGTTGCACCAATGATAAGTGCTACCAAAAATACTATTGATGATCCTGTGATGCTACTTCTAATTCTAATTTGATATTCAACAGGTAAAATGACGTTGCAAACGCCACCAAAGATACTTTTGATGATCTTCTGATGCTGCTTCTGACAGAAATAGGTCTCATTGCTTGCTAACATAAAACTTGAAACTTGCTAAAAACTACCAGATTGCTTTTGATAGAAATAGGCCACATTGCTTGCTAACACAATAGTTAAAACTTACTAAAAATTACCTCACCTTAGCAAACAATGTTGAAAGCAAAATAAACGACTTCTAATCAACACAAGTATGAAAGTAATTTCTAATTCTAGTTAAATTGACGTGCTTAAAAATAATTGGCGACTCCACTGTTTTTGTTATTGCTCCAAATATAGTAAGTTTAAAATGCTTTTTGATAACAAATATGCTTTAAAACAATCAAGTTGAAAAGAACCTATCTTTATACCTTTATCTTTAGTTTTTCCTCATAGTATCAACCAAATAGCCCGACTTTCAGCCAAGTACGTTGCTTTACTTTCATTGTCAATATTAGCATTTGATTCTAACGAGTGATGTTACAGGAAACAACAAATAAGATCTGAATCAGATACCGAAACTACCATATTAGAGCAGACAACAAAGAAGAAGTACAAACTTCCAATGAAGCTAACATGCAAGAAGATATTAATAAGTCGAACTCGAGGTTTGTTTTCAATCATACTCCTTTTCTTGATATGATAAGGCTTATTGACATTGTAGGGAAGAAATAGATGAAAGCGGCTTGAGTTATATCCTTGATAAAGGAAAAAAACATTTTCAGTTCCAGCAATCAGTACATGTTAAATATTTAAATGTCAATGTTCTGCAACCACTGCAATTAATTGAACTATAATCTATAGAATGCTACATGCTAAAGATGATGTTGTATTGCAACTACCTTATGCTGCAATTATGAACAATTCAACTCCACAAAACATATAAGTCAAAATATTTGAATCACTTCATCAACTGACTTTTTTTATATATTACTCTATGCAAGACGTTAAGTCCGACAATACACAACCTATTATTCTAGAAACTATCAATTATACATGCTATGACACCAAAACTTCCCAAGTATCTGAAGAGGCTGTTGTCAATCTCGAATACTTCTTTCCTGGTGTAGCAAGTTGTCTTATGGAATTGGACATCCGTGTACTTAAATCAAGGAATGTTCAAGTGGTCAATCTCGCTGCTGCTAACTCTCAAGACTTCCAACAAGGATTTGTCTTCCAATGAAAAAAATCTTCTATGGCCAAGTAAAACTTTTCTATCTTTTATCTAGTTGGAATGGTCATGTTTAGCCATTTGCTTGACAAAGGAGACCCACTTTATATATTAGTTGCTTTTTCAGATCACACCTTTTCTTGTGCAATGGCCTTTATTAGAGCAGTTTCCAACAAGGAGAATTTATTGGTAATCACGCAACAGGATGGCATGTCCCTTACAACAATGCTCATGAGAAAGAATATAAATTGTTCAGGTTCAGGTATATAGTATAATTAACAATCATTACTTAATATAGAAAGCTAACGACTCTTCAGAAAAACTGGGTTCATCCACGAGACTAGCTCCTGCTTCTCCAACAAAGAAGGGTGATTGCAGCCACACCAAGCTATCTTGGTCTGATGCAGTAAGACCATATGGAGATTCAGGTAAGCCATAAAATTCACCCACTTTTTTCTATTATTGCTTATTATAATTGAATAATGATTCTAGTACCAGTTTATAATGGTTGACACCAAAAATTCAACCGTGAAAAATATCAGTCATTGCCTCATGCATACGTTGAGATGTCAAACTGGTTAGCTGTTATTGTCACATTCACAGTCAGCGTCTACAAGGGCCGCTTTGAAGACACAACTTCATTCAATATCCAAGATGTTATTTTGCTTGCTGACCCTGAAGAAGCCGATCGTCGTGCTGCTACAGTACATTTGCTGCCCATGTGGGTTAAAGACAAGGTCAATCTGCCAATAGATGATGATGAATATGTTGAAATTGAAGAAGTAGAAGACAAAGAAGACTTGGTATAATTGTCGTTTGTCGAAATACTATTCCACCCTTTAGCGTAGAGTCTTTTTGCTCAACCAATACGATTTTTTTCTGCAACCAGCTATTTTATTACTTTAAACAAGACATAGAACAAACATAACATAACATATCTAATGTGTTTTTGACTTAGTTTAGGGTTGAGACGAAGTCTCTCTCGTTGCTGAGTCCTTTAGTGGCAAAAGGTCAAGCCAGTTGTCATGCCTGCTAATTAATTCAAAGTAGAGTCTCTCACATCTCAGTTTTGTTGACTAGTTCTTTACAGGGTAGCGGAGTGTGAATTCATCTTACTAAGTGTGAATTAGTGACATCCAATTTAGAGGGGACTTCTCCTAGTTAAAGGGGTAGAATAGTATATCACAATTAGTATTCACATATGAAATAATATAAGTGTGGAGTCGTCAAAGAATCAGAAATCAGAATAATTTATTAATATATAATATATACAAACTATAATATAAGTAAAATAGGGTAAGGTTCTCATCTGAAGTCAAGAAATTGAGAATAATTTGACTTCAGGTAGCTAGCGATGTTTTTAACTAATTGTACTAATAAAACAATTGAAGCTCAATGAAGAGCCTTTGATTTGAATGGAAGGATTGCGGTACGTGTATGTCATGCAGGTAACCAGGTTGAGTAGTTGTTGCAAGGGAGACAGAGTGGACAAATGGACAGATTAAGATAAACTATACAATTGATAATGAAGGACATAGTAGAATTAGATCTGGAGATCAGGAATACCTCAGTCATCTCAGTCATTTATACATCGATTAAGTTTGACAAGACGACAACTGATTATATAGTCCTTCATCCAGACAAATGCTTACATAATCCTTTATCCAGATGAACACTTATGTAATCCATCGTCCAGACAAACGCTTATATAATTATATGTAGGGTTTAATTTAATTTCTATTTCTATTTCAAAAATGGGGTGTGAGTTTTTTTTTTTGGAGTAGTGTTTCGAGTAGCTCAATGGCCTATGTCCTTGGCAAGGCCCTCTTGCCTGCTGTGCTGCTCATCTTAGGTTAAATTAGGTTCTTCTACTAGAGAGGCAGCTGATTTTAGTCTCCATGAGGAAATGTCTTTACATATGTATGTGGGGCTAACAGCTCGGGGCCCGTTTCATCCCAACCCGTCTTCCTGATATGGCCTACTAGCTATTAAAACCCCGCCTGATGAGCCATTTTCTGGCTCTTCCAAACTCCTCAGGTCTATCATTTTTGTGCCATCTCAGGTCTTCACTATTACATGTTGAAGGATGGTTTTCTTTCCTAGCCTTCTGTCTGTCAGCTTGACATCCAGCTCAGCTCTATTTTATTCCCTTTGTTAATTATTTCTAGTCTGAATGTGGACTATCATCTTTTCTTATTACATTGTAAGTGTCCATATAAAATAGGCCGCTTCTAGGTTCAGTATTTTGTGCACTCGGGTCAGACCTAGGAAGAGTCTTCTCTCAGCGTCCATAATCTTCATTGGAGGGCTACCTAGTACGGTGGATAAATTCTGCTCTGGCCACGTTTCCCTTATTTTTCTTCTCCATATGTTTTCCGCTTCTTCTCATACAATCTCCTGATTAACACAGGAGCATTCGGTGATAATGTGATCCAGAGAATCTATTTTACTTTACCATTATAGCTGCATATCCTCTAGCTCTTCAAGTCAGGCTTCAGTGTCTGTTTGTCTCAGTATGATCCCACCTTGTACGCGTCATGTTGGACCAGAAGATTTGCTTCTTATTTGGGGTTTTCTTATTTACATCATCACTGCCTCCTTTATTCCCTCAACCTTCTTTATTCCTTTAATCGCTTTTATTGTTCTAGGCCTTGGTAGAGTCTCACATTAAAAACTACTTCCTGGTGTTTGTTTTTGTCGAAACTATAATGTGAGTATGTCTTTTTCTCGGTTAACATATGATGCTTTTGTCGAAACTATAATGTGAGTATGTCTTTTGCTTGGTTAACATATGAGGCTGCAGGCCCCCGACTGAGTTTTCTAACTCCATGCAGTCACTACACTTGCAGTCAGAATCTAGGTAAGTATATCGCATTTTATCTTTCCCTCTAATATCTAATATTTCTGTATTCCCAATTTGTGTTTGCTTTTGAGGCACTCCACTGCCTTTCCACGGTTTATTCTTCTGATGCTTGGGTCATTAGCGGCTACATGATACCATATTGGCATTTTCCTCAGGATTTCCCTGTTGAAGGCAAGTCATCAAGCCTTACATTAAACTCCGCTGTCACTTTAATAAACAAGCTATATTCGGGCTCGTGTCTCCTTGTGCACACAATCACCTTCATCTTCCACGATTGCAGGAACGGTGATATCTTGACTTGCTTGTCCACCATCTCTTCCGACTTCAGGGTGTTGTTGGCTGTGACTGCATCAGCCACCAAGGCCCATAGTGGTCTGTCTGCTCTGAATTTCAAGTAAGATTTCAGCTACATAATATCTATTGCTTTATTTCTTGTTCTGATGTCGATTATCAAAGGGTTCGTATATTGTTTTCTTGTTAACTAAAGAGCTTCTCTCAGCCCACATAAACTTTACTGCTCTCTTTGCTAGTAGCTTTTCAGTTTGGCAAGACATGCCCTAGACCTGTGCTGGGTATTGTGACATATCCACAATCATCATATGTGCAATGTGCCATCTGCCCTTGATGGTGGAGCAGCCCTTTTCTCAGTTGGCAAGGCACTTATCAATCTTTTCTAGTAAGTTGGCCCACCGAGCATTCAAGTCTGCTGCATTTCCATACTATGTACCCAGGATTGTATTAGTGTGCCTTTCTCTTCTCTGCTATACCATGCACCCAGGATCGTATTAGTGCACCTTTCTCTTCTCTGCTATCCAGATACTAGTCGGTATCATGGGGCCCTCTGGACTTGTTTTTCTCACTTGTTTTCTGTACTCCAGTGAACCAATTGGAATTGTTTCCGTTTCCTGCATATTAAAGTTTGCTCCTGATGTCGTGCACTAGTCTTCAAGAATTGGATTTAAGTCATCTGTGTTGTCTTCCATCAATAGGAACGTAGTTGTATCATCAGCAAAAAGGTTCGCAATTAGCTTTTCAGCATGGCCTGGGATATCATAACCTTTTAGGTGGGATTCCTTGAGGGAGGCTGCTAACAGTTCAATTCTTAGGTTCTGCGTTGAGTTATTTATAAACTTGTTATTGAAGGACTTCTAGAATTGGTATGGAATTCCATCTGGTCCTGATGCTGAGCTATTATTTGAGAGCTTTAGTGCCGTCAGCAGTTCCTTTGTTTCAATTGTACTGCTCAAGTCTTCTTTTCGTTGTTCCAATGTGCAAGCCTTGATTGTGCCCAGAACTTTTAGGGTCTTCTCCTCATGTTCTTGGTCTGTGATGTCTTTGCATTTACTTTGGAGTTTGTTATGGTAATTTCTGTGTAGCGTAGTCCGCTATGTGGCATTGGCCACATAGCGTTTACTTACTTTACTTACATTATACATAGCATATTATAAGCTCTTTCAAAAGCCGTAACTCCGTTACATTTTTTTGAATCTACCAGCTAGGATCTATTGCCTAGCATTTGACATCAGTCGCTGAGTTCATTGACAGAACTCTATCAGCTTCTTGAGCTTCTTGCACAGCCACACCATGCAAATTTCAAACAGGGGATCAATGAGTAATCCCATACCTGCAGCTCCCACTGATGGTGGGTAGAATGCCCACGATGTACAGAAAGATCCAGCAGACATTCAGGACGTGGCAGCACCCAATGGGAGTCAGTCAAGACTCAAAGCTCGAGACTGAGGTCAGAGCACTGACCTGTCCAGGAATGAAAGTGAGGCCCAGAGAGCTGAGAGCTCACAACATGATGGCCAGCCATGGCCACAGGACAGGATGCCAGGGGGATTAACTCCCCCAGTTACGCAGCTGCCAGGAGGACTGCGACAGTCTAGCCGGTTAGCCTCCAAAGGGCCCTCTGATAAAGGTCAGCAGTTGACAAGCGCCCAGGGCACCTCAGTAGACATCAAGTCGTTGGCATGAACTGGGGGACCTATTCCTCTGAGCTGGAGTAGCGGGGCCAGGCAAACCGCAGTGGGCTCAATGCCCACCAGGATAGCGGAAGCCCACATAGAGAAGGTACCGGAGGAGGCTGCAAACCCTGAGGTAGCCTGCATGGAAAATCATTTTCCGTGCATGCCAGCTGTGGAGGAAGCCCTGGAGGATGCAGAGCCCCCGGAGGAGGTGGTTGAGTCGTCCAGTGACAATGACGCCAGAGCAGAGGAGCAGCAGTTGAAAACCGTATACACCATGTGCTTGCGGGTGTTCTGGGATTTACACCCAGAGGTGATGAAATACACCACCCAAGCGCGAATCGAGCGCTATGCTTTAGCGCATATAGTAGCACTTAGGCGACAAGGGCATGAAGTGCCCAATGTATTCAGTACTAAATATACTGATTTGATGGTGAGAGTGCTCATGATGGAACTGCAGATGTATTTGCAGCGGAAGGCCGCAAGGCAATCCAGGGTGTCAACCCCCTGGAGCCACACGTCTGAGGAATGCTCAGCACATCATAATCAAGACGTTGGAGTTGAGCTAGTAGAAGCACTAGCATGGGTGCAGGAAGTGCCCAAGGTAAAGCCGGTGAGTACCTTTTATACTCCAGCAGGACAAGGGTGGCGTGAAGAGCCCCCACATTTGCATAACCAAGACTCTAGAACAGAAATGTCAGGCCCGGATGGACACGCTAGTACCACGTTCAAGGTGGAGAGTGAGGCATCTGTGATGCCATGCGTGCCAATGGCAGAAACGTTGAGCGACAGAGTCACGTATTAGCGTATGCACAATGGTGACCTCAGAACTAAAGGACAGTCCCTTATTAACAATCAGGGCATCGTATTCAAGGGCACAAAGCCCATTGACAAGATGTGTTGTCAATTCATCATGCAGGGCCAGGAGAATCAAGCTTCTCCAGAACCTGGGCAGTGCAACAATCAAAAGGGGGAAGCAGGCAATTGCCACCTGCTGGGGCACCCTCACAGGGTCAGCATGTGAGGACCTTCTTGGCCAAGAAGGCCAACGTGGATCGTGACTGCAACATGCGGTTTGTAGTATGCAGAATGCCTGAGGCAAATCGAGGGCAACCCCGCCCACAACCGGAGCAGATGCCAGACGGAGAATGTCCTAAACCATGGCCAGATCTCAAGCCAGCCAACCCACCAGGTCAGACAGGGACCTGTTTTGCATGCGGCCAGCCAGGCGACTACGCTACCAACTGCCCCAAGAAAGGGGTATACACCTGCCCACCTTTGAGCCGCACATACTGCAGCCGAGAGTGGGAGTGATGGAGACGTCTTGGCTGAATCTGAGGCTGAGCACCCCACAAACGACCAAGAGCCCTCAGAGGAGGCTTTGGGCGCTGAGCCCAAGAGTGTGGTCATGAAGGGGGAGGAGTATGTCATAGTCAATGTATATGACGACATCTATGACAATGAGTACTACAGTTGTGACAGCGACTCGGAATGCCTAGCGGCAATGACAGATTGGCCATCCTTGAATGATTGTGACAAGGATAACGTGGTTCAGATGAAGAAGGTGACTCTTTGGTGAGCAGAGGGCACTCAAAGTGCCGGCGGTGGAGGATGTGGATGAGGAAGTACAGGCAATGCCTGGGCTGAGCTCAGACCGCAATGTGGTAATGATGAGCAAGGAGGAATATCAAGCCTCCAAGATGAGAGATGAGCAAATACTTGCTCGTGATGTTTGAGGTGCGAAGCCTCCAGATAGATGGCAGCAAAAGCCAAAGAAGCCTGAGGAATCAGTGGATGTATGTCCACCTACATCCTCCTGAGTCAAGTTAGATGACTTGAGGGACAGCAATCAAGAGGTGAAAGCCTCATACTGTGAGGACACACGGTCCTTATGGGAGCAACCAGCTTCCCTTCCTGACTACGACTGGGCATACAATCCACAAATGCTGCAGGAATGGAACAAACTGGTGGCAGCCACATGTGCGTGAAACGTGCACCAGCGATGGACAACCGTCACAACAGCATATTGCCAGCCAGCTTCGGACAAAGTGTCTGTAGCATATTCACTCATATGTGAAGGGACAAGCCTTGTGGCTCGTAAGGCAGCGGTAGTGGATCCACCGCTGAGACTGTATATACCCAATGACAGTGTTAATCGGGTGCTTGCAATGCACAAGCAATATGCACCGCAGCCTTGGCCACCATCAGAAACGGTGGAGGTACTTCCCCCAGTGCATCTGAAGGGGAAACAGAAGGAGACAAGCCTTTGTGAGGAAGAGATACCTCAGTTGCGTCAGCAATGGCAAGAAAAATTTGCTGATATGGTCAATGAGACCAAGGAGGAGCTCCTGCCCTGGCAGGAAGTGAACCATGAGATTAATCTCATAGACAAGAGCAAGCAATACAAGTACCACTTGCTGCGCTGCCCACGCGCACTCCAGCATCAATTACGTGATAAAACTAATTGCTACTTGAATGCTCAGTGGTGGTCACCATGCACCACTGCTCAAGCTGCACCATTACTGTGCATCCCAAAGAAGGATGGAACCCTTCAAACAGCTCTTGATGCATGTCAGCGCAATGACAATACCATAAAGGATGTAACGCCTTTACCAGATCAGGAGGTGATCTGGGAAGACATGGCTCAGGCAAAGTATTGCTCAAAGATCAACCTTACTGACACCTATGAGCAGGTACACATCCGCACCAAAGACGTACTCAAGACTGTGTTTGTGTCGATCTTGGGCATGTTCACAAGCAACATAATGCAGATTGGGGACTGTAATGCCCCTGCAACATTTCAGAGGCTCATGACCTCTATTTTTCAAGATGTGATAGGATGTTTTATGCACGTCTACTTAGATGATATATTCATCTATTCAGATTCCATGGAGGAGCATGAGCAGCACCTCAGAGTTGTGTTTGAATGACTGCACAAGTACAAGCTGTACTTGAAGTGGAAGAAGTGTGAGCTTTATGCTCAAAGTATAGACTGCCTAGGGCATGTCATTGATGAGTGGGGTATACACCCCAATCAGGACAAGCTTGATCGTATTCGGGAGTGGCGCATGCCACAAAACTACAATGACATCCAACGATTCGTTGGCCTTGTCAACTACATATTGAGCTTCTTGCCCGATGTCACTGCCTATACTGGGCCACTCATGGCCATGACGCAAAACAGGTCACCATTCACTTGGAGGCCACTGCACCAGCAGTGCTTTGAAATGGTCAAACAAATCTGTATGAAGACTCTGGTTATTCGACCAATCAACCCTAGATGGGATGAGCCACGTCTAAGACAGGCATCAGTGCCATGTATGGCCAGGGGAGTAGCTGGCAGACGTGCCACCCAGCAGGGTTCATGTCAAAAAAGTTCACGACTGCCCAGCAAAACTATGCTGTGCACAAACTCAAAACTCTAGCTATACTCAAGGCCCTCCTCAAGTGGGAGGATAAGCTGATGGGATACCCCATCCATATCATAACCAATCACAAGGCACTTGAGTTCTTCAAAACTCAGGTGAACTTGTCGCTGCATCAGCGATGTTGGATAGACTACATGTTGAGATACCAGTTTGACATCACCTATGTTAAAGGTGAACTCAATAAAGTGGCAGACTGCTTGTTTCACTACTTTGAGAGTGATGTAGTCAGAGAGGCTCATGAGCCTCATGAGTATGTGCAGGCAGACTGCTGCATAGATCCAGATAGGGAGGATTTACCCCTCCACCGGTACCAGAAGATCAGGGAGCATGTCCCGGATGTGCATGCAATGCGTGATGATAAACGGAGGTGAAGTACTCGCCTCAGGGAGCAGCATAAAGAGCAGGATGTAGCTGCCCAACTGCTCAAGGAGCATGAAGTCATGGCTCCAGAGGCAGCTGGGGAACACAAGCGCCCCAATGGACCTGTCACTCTAGCCGACATATTTGAAGGCGAATCACCTTCATCTCAGCCCCCTAGCCTGAGCAACAACGACTTCCATATAGAAGTGGTGGGGGCCTATGGTCATGATTCTCTCTTCACCAAGATAATCACCAATCCTGACAACCACCCTTGGTTCAGGCAGGGGCCTGGCAGGCTGATCACGACGGACAACCGTCAAGGAGTGGCAGTGGTTTGCCTTCTCCATACGCAAACTATTGTTACGCGAGTACTGGACCAGGCCCATGCACTGGTGGGGCACTTCGGTGCTGCACAAACGTTGGGATATATCTATAGATGGTACTGGTGGCCACGTATGGCCCAAGAGGTTACCAAGTTCTGCGTATTGTGCGCAGCATGTCAGAGGGCGAAGTTGCCCCCGGGAGCCCCTGCCAGGAAGTTACACCAGCTATCGGTGCCGGTGAAACCTTGGGACTCCATTGGAATGGACTTTGTAGGTCCCTTTCCTGAGTCTAGAGGGTTCGATTACCTCTGGGTGGTGATATGCCGCATGACGAGCATGGTGCACCTTATACTGGTGCGAACTACGCTGATGGCTAAGGAGCTGTCATGGATCTACCTCAGGGAGATCGTTAAGCTGCATGGGCTGCCTGGTACTATTGTGAGGGACTGTGACTCAAAGTTCATGTCTCGATGGTGAAGGGAACTCCACAAGCTGTTGGGAGCTACACTCCTCATGTTGACGTCGTTCCATCCTCAAACGGATGGGCAGACTGAGCGGGCCAACTGCAGTATGAGTCAGATTCTGAGGGCAGTTGTTCGCTCTAATCAACAAGACTGGGTGGACTGGTTTCACTGAGTTTGCAATTAACGCGAGTATCTCGCAGACGACAAGGTATGCACCCTTTGAGCTCAATGGAGGGTACTTGCCCTCCATGCTACACGAGATTCATGTGGATGCGGTGGCTCACCAAGGAGTGGTCGAGTTTGCCAGGCAGGCCCTGGAGAATATTGCGGCAGCACATGACACCATCATCAAGACACAAGTCTTTCAGGCAAAAAACACCAATCATCGTAGGCAAACTTACCTGCAAATATCAGTAGGAGCACTGGTCTATCTGTCAACACGTAACCTGAAGCTTCTAAAGGGATGGGCTAGCAAACTTTGCCCGAAATGGGTAGGCCTGTACTGCATGCTAGACGTGGAGCCAAGTAGTTCCAACTATGTGTTGGAACTGCCTCATGCATTGCAGGAACAATGCATTGTTCCAAAGTTCCATGTGTCGCCGTTGCGACCATATAGCACGTCCAACAATGCACTATTTCCTGACAGGGTGACCCCAGGCCCCTATGACTTTGGAGCACAAGATGATGACAAGTGGTTTGTTGAGTGCATCATAGGGCACCAGTGGACTGAGCGGAATATACTTGAGTTTGAGGTACAGTGGTCTCTCAGAAACACAACATGGGAGCCATACTCCCATTGCTCCAAGTTAGCGGCACTTGACCTTTATCTGGAGTTAAAGGGCGTTAAGCGCCCACATCAGTTAGGTAAGCGTGCTGGCGCTTAATTTGATCAGCAGTGCTGATCGCGGCTTGGCTGAGTTGGTCAGCAGCTGTGGCTGAGACACGTCTAAAAATTTGAAATTTCTTTTTTCCCTTTCTTCCCTCAACCATGGACAACATGCCCATGGATCAGAATGAGCAGCAGCAGCAGCAGCATCAGTTTGAGCTTGCACCATCGGTCTTACCATCAGCTGAAGGGGGGGGCAGATGGCTCCCCCACTGACCCAAAATGCGCCCCAGTGGGGACAACTGCAACAGGCTGTGGGCTTCTCACAGCAGCAGCAACAACGGGCGGCAGGCTACCCACTGCAGCAGCCGATGATCAGTGGCTACCTGAGAACATAGCCGTGGGCAGTTTTCTGCCTCATCAGACGGCACCAGGTGCTTATGCACCACATCAAGCTGAGGGCCAAGCCCAACAGGCCCAGTACAGGGGGCTATACAGCCCCCAAGCAATGTCAGGATGAAGGCAGCTTGCCCCCATACTGGCAACAGGGCCAATGGGGGCACATCCATTGCCCCAATTTATGGCCCCAGCACACTACCCTGGTGTGCCAGCATTGATGCCATACTCCCTGGCTTGGATGGGAGCTTGGGGTGCAATGCCCCAGTACAGTTCCTTGTATGAGGTACCCACCGAGAGAGGAAAATTGACCTCCCAGTCGGCCACAGTACCGGCCGACAGTCCAGAGGGATGCAGATCATCCCTCAAGTTGGCAACAATGGCTGTTGAGAGCACAGAAACTCTCAATACAGAACAAAGTGGCAAGTCTCTGGCTAATGCACCGATGGAGAGCCTGGCCAGGCTCTCCCTGCTACAGCGGCTGGAGATGCCGCACCAACCTGAGACTAGCTCGGAAGAAGAGTCACGTCCTCGACATGACAAAGGAAAAGCATGGGCTGTCGAGCCCAGTCTCAACCAGGACTTAGTCCTGGCTACCCTCCTCCAATGCTTGGGGGACAATGGGTATGACGTACCTGCAGAGTTGTCATTCCTCCGCAACATGGAAGCTGTTGTCCTCATCAGCCAGATGATGGACAACATGGATCATATGCACGCTCAGCGCAAAACTGATCTCCTTGCCCAGATGGACTGTTGGGCGCAAAATAGCGCCAAGCGAGGAGCCACCCTCCTCGAGGATGAGACCAGGCGCATCCCTGATGCGCTCAGCATTGTGATCTATCATGATCACACTGTTGAGCACCAGAACTTGTTCTTCGGCGCAGGGTTGTCTCCCCAATTTTACTGATCACCAGTGACCAACATGATCTTCATTGGGCAAGAAGCCCACGCAGCCAGGGCCTTCGAGGCTGACAAAGAGGGCAATGCAGCACATACGCCCCACAATAGTAAGGTGTACCAAGTTGCACCTCACAGGTTTTCCCACAGCCCTCAAGAGCTTTGCAGGCTCTATTCACTGGTGAACAACCAGTTTACGCCAATTTGTCAGCATCAGTTGGGCTACCTCTTGCTCAACAAATTCAAATGGGTGACCATGAATTGTCACCCCACAGCCCGAGACAAAACAATGTCTCAACTACTCGACAAGATGCTGTACAAGACTATTGCGGTACCCTTTGCGAGTTTGGAGGAGCAGGAGAAAGTCCTGTGAATGATTGCCCCTTTGCGGATCTACCGCCACAAGGAAAGTGGGAAACTGGCCTTCATCAGCCTAACTCCCTCTGATCCAAAGCAGCCCTTTGCTTTGGACTACCTGGCCTCTTATGACCTCCTCTATGGGCGTCCTGGAACACCCAATGTGTGGACCAGTCTGGCCATGGACCGTGCCATGCGTATTCACTGGCGCAGCCTCTTTGGGTTTGCACTTGTACATGCTATCAGCACAAGCTGCCCCTCCAGGTCCACGGTGTACAAACACCTGGCTTATGTACTTGCACAGCTGGGCCTCTATAAAGAGGCTATTGCCAAATACGAGGCAGTTACGGGGCAAGCCTTTGTGCCTCTCTCCACTGAGGACCCGAACTTTGAGGCTTGGGCAGTAGACATCCTGGAAGCTTCAGCTTCCGTCTTTACCACTTTGGACGCTTTACACGTCCTGCTTCACAATCAAATCCCGGTCAGCTGGGCTGACCATGCGTATACCTATGGGGTCACTTACTTGGCCCACATCTTCTTCAGTGACAGCTGGCTCTATAATAAGGCGGCTGCCATCGACGACAAGAGGCTACAACGCCTCAATCACTATGGGACACCTCAGTCCCTTGCTCAGTGAGATGAGTGGTGCGAAGCCACTATTGGTGACCGCCAATGACTGATGCTCCAGCAGCAGAAGAGTTGTCATGTGTTTAACGACGTGTCCACCAAGGGGATGTATCTCCTCATCGGGCAAGACATACATGCCCGAGAGATCTGGACGTGCCAGTACCCATCCACTGGAGATCTTTCTGATCCCCACCCTCCTACTCTGGGGCCAACTTTCGACCCCACAATTACACTGTCCCCCCCCACTATGGGACTATGACGACTCCCTGCCTCTCACAGGGCCATCAGGCACCTCTCACAAGCCTGCACCTGAGGATGACCTCCTCGATTACGATATGGACGACACAACTGCCAATCCATTCTGGGAACCCGGAGACTCTCCAATTGCCCCCGTCCCTGACTTACCAATGGCCTGACCATCGGAGTGTTTTGAGACCGTATTCTGGTCTAATTGGAGGGTGTGTAGCATAGTCCGCTATGTGGCGTTGGCCACATAGCGTTTACTTACCTTACTTACATTATACGTAGCATATTATATTATATTTATTATAATAT
>QGOA01013476.1:0-17694 GCA_003313075.1 Termitomyces sp. MG16
GACTTCGTCAAGCAGTTGTTGCAACTCTTTGCGGAGGATTGTGTTGTGTCTAGACTTTACCATAGTCTGCTCCGGGAGTTCTCCTCATGTGAGGCAATCCCCAAATTTGACCAAGCAATGGGCCTAGTCCTCCAGAGTGCCTGCGAAGTCGTCGTGTCCGAATTCCATGAGTAGCACCCTTGCCCATTGCACAAAGTCCTCCAGCGAGATCCTGAGCAAGCAGAGCACTTCATCCCATTGCTGTTCATAGTCCTTGAGGCATCGTCATCCCATTGGCAAGGGAGAGGTCCGAGCAGGTGGGGTGGCGGTCAGGTAGTGTCGAGGGGGATAGTCATAGTTGGGAGGTCCCCAGGGTTGGGGAGCAGGACACTGATAACCGTAATAGGGGATGGGTGCAAAGGGGCCCTCACTGGGGGGAATTGGGCGAGGTCTACTGGGAATGGGTGGGGTCTTCGGCAGGCCTCCAGGGATGCTCTGGTATGAGGAGACCTTCACAGGTCATGCCATGGCTAGGTTGGGCGGAGGGGCCCAGCTGGCTGAGGGCTCCAGATCATAGAGAGATGGGTCAGGGGCCCAGTGGTGGTGGAGGTACTGGGGTTCATACAGGAGAGGTGGGTAGGCAGGGCGGGGGGTCTGTGCAGAGTAGTGATTGAGGACTGGGTGCCCGTAAGGGTCGGTCTGGTAGCCCATGGGATAGTAGGTATGAATATACATAGCCATCAAGAACGGTATAAGGAAGGAGTCTTGATATTATGTCAGGTTCCGCTGAGTTGGGGGCTTTCCGGGAAAGCAACGCCCTTACAAGGCAGACTTAATCTATGGATACTCGGGTGTCTGGAACTCCGGGGCTAGGACTCCGGGGTTCAAGATGCAGACAGGGGTAGTCCCAGGAGAGGGGGCTTGGTCTGGGGGTTTTGGGTGTAAGGTAGCTGAGGGTTGGGCGGGGGTTCTAAGACGAGACCGGGTTAACAAATTATAAGTCGCAAAGTGCATACCAAACTTAGAGCACACAATTATTCAAGCATGCCAGTCAAAGCGTGCCAGTCAGTGTGTACCAGTCAAGCAGAGGGCACGCAACAATTCAAGTTAATATCAAGACTAGCAAATACAACAGGGAACTACGCTATAAGTACTATGGGGCTGGGTCTTGGGGTTCCAGGGTGTCTGGGATAGGCTCCAGAAGGCATTGAGTAGCAGGCAGGGACTGTATACTTGGATCACGCGTGTGGGGCACACAATCAATTGGCACAGAGGAAGCTGTGATGCGTGATGCATGATGGCCAGAAGTGGGTCACATGATCTGATTGTTGATGGCAGTTAATCCCGGGGTCCATGATGCAGGGTTCCTGGGGGAGCCGGCTGATGGCGGGGCACGTTGTGGGGTTGACAAAAGAGGGCCCCAGATGGGACTCCAGGGGGCTTCCAGAGGGGAGGGGTTGTGACAATCTGTTTGCGGATGAAACAACGTCGACATGAGCAACTTTGCTCTGAGCAGTTTGTGCAGCTCCTTCCACCATTTGGAAGTGAACTTAGCATCTCGATTGCTTACGATCAAACTTGGCAATCCATGAAGGCATACTATCTCCTTGAGATAGATCCAAGACAAGTCCAAAGCTGTCATGGTGGTCCTCAATGGAATGAGATGGACCATACTGGTCATTTTGCAGATTACTACCCAGAGGTAGTTAAAATCCTTCGACTCCAGGAATGGACCTATAAAGTCCATCCTGATTGAGTCCCAGGGTTTGACTGGTATAGGAAGCAAGTGAAGCTTCCCTGGTGGCTTCAATGTTGATACTTTTGACTGTTGACATAGCTCGCACATCAAGCAGAATTGACTCATTTCCTTGGCCATTTGTGGCCACCAGTACCAGTGTCGCACATAGTCCAGCGTTTTCTGAGTTCTGAAGTGGCCCACTACTCTGTGGGCCTGGTCCAGGATAGTCGTGATCAATGACCTCTCCTGGGGAATGCAGATGACTTTGGATCCAGTGGGTCTGGTAAGATAGACAAGTTGCTGCTCCACCTGGAAGCATGGATGTGCTTGGATATTGTTCATAATCTCTATGAAGAGATTGTCATCCTTGTATCCTTGCTGGATACGTGCATGAAATTGCGCATTGCCTAGGTCAATTGGCATGGGGTGACGGTCATGCAAATCCAGTGCCTGCTGGAGAGTTATCTCTGCACCACTAGGGCGTACCTCTTGGCTCATTTCTTTGCCTGGCTGGGGGATCTCATGATCCACCAGCACCTGAGCCTTAATATCATGAGCTTCTCACTGTTCTTGTAGTTGCTTGATGCGACATGATTCCTGCACTTGCATGGCATGTATCTCAACTGTATGTTCCTTGATTTCATGGAACCTGTGCAGGAGCAAGTCTTCACCCTCCGGGTTGATGTGTTTGTCTGCCTGAACATAGTCGTGTGCATCATGGATGTCATCTTGGGTATCACTCTCAAAATATCAAAACAGGCAGTCCACCACCTTGTTCAATTCACCTTTTACATAGATGATGTTGAACTGATATCGTAACATGTAGTCAATCCAGCAACGTTGTTGCAGTGATAGGTGCACTTGGGTCTTAAAAAACTTGAGTGCCTTGTGATCTGTGATGATATGGATCTTATACCCCATTAGCTTATCCTCCTACTTTAGGAGGGCTTCTAGGATAGCGAGTGTTTTTAACTCGTGAACAGCATAGTTCTGCTGTGCAGCAGTGAACTTATGGGACATAAATCCCACTGGTCAGCAAGTTTGCCACGTTTTACCTTGGCCAAACATGGCCCCAACCCCAGTCTTTGATGTGTCACATATGAGCCAAATGGGCTCATCAATGCATGGATTAATTGGCCGGATCACTGGTGTCTTTGTGCAAATGTGCTTAATCATCTTGAAGCACTACTGATGCATCAGTCTCCAGTGGAAAGGGGACCCGTTCTGGGTCATGGCCATCAGTGGCCCAGTGTATGCCATGATATCTGGTAAAAAGTTACCAATATAGTTCATTAATCCAAGAAAGCGCTGGATATCATTATACATGCATGGAGTACGCCACTCTCAAATTTGATTGAGTTTGTCTGTGTCCAGGTGAATACCCTTCTTGTCAATGATGTGACCAAGACAGTCTATACTAGGTGCGTACAACTCGCACTTCTTCCATTTAAGGTAGAGGCTGGCCTTACATAGTCATTTAAACACAACTCATAGATGCTGCTCATGCTCCTCAATGGAGTCTGAAAAGATGAATATATCGTCTAAATAGATGTGCATAAACTTCCCAATTACATCTTGGAAGATTGAAGTTATTAACCTCTGGAATGTTGCTGGTGCATTACAGTTACCAATCTGCATGATATTGCTCATGAATGTCCCCATCAGGGACAAGAACAGCGTCTGTGGTATATCTTCTTTGCATATGCAAACCTCTTTGTATGCATCTGTTAGGTCGATTTTCAACCTATATTTCACTATGGCGACATCTTCATGGATGACTTCCTGATCTGGAAGAGGTGTTACGTCCTTGACTATATTATTGTTGCGCTGTTGTGCATCCAATGCAGTTTGTAACATCCCATCCTTCTTGGGAATACAAAGTAAAGATGCAGCTTGCACTGCAGGTCGTGGTTCCCACCACTTTGCATTTATGTATCTGTTTGTCTTTTCACAAAGCTGATCCTGTAGTGCTTGTGGACAGCAAGGCAAATGGTACTTGTACTGCTTATTATTGTCAATGAGATTAATCTCATGATTAACCTTCTGCCATGGAGGGAGTTCTTCCTTTGTTCCATTGACAATATTAGCAAACTCATGTTGCCATTGCTGGTGCAATCAAGGAATATCTTCCTCTGTAAGGCTCACTGCCTTGCCTTTCCCTTTTGATATGTGTGCTATGCATGGCTGAACCTTTGGTTTAAATTGCTCCCATAAGGCACATACGTGCTCTTCTGTAAGATTCCCTAGATTCAACCTTATAATGGTTGTCTCCTCACCACTCTTGTTATATTTGATGACAATTGCACACTTCTCACCTTCAGTGATACCCCATCAAATGCAATATCCAACACTTTGGAAATCTCATCCTCCCGTGCATGATGGTATACTTCTCCTGTCTGGGTCAACTGCACCCTTTCCATAGTATGCGTCACCATTGATGCTACCAACTTGTTCTACTTTTGTGGCATTCATGGGTCATATGCCCATTGCACTTCTGGCCAAGACACTGGTCGATCCATTAGCAACCTTATGCTTCCCACAGTTTCCATACTATATACCTTGTCCTTGACAGGATCCTCCATCCTCACTCGGGAGCTAGTCGGCTGGCATTCCAGCAACTCCACCACGCATTTACAATGCTCATTCCTACGCTGTGTAGCCTGATTAGGCTTTCCCTTTGTATACCCAACCACATCCGGATGCTTCCCCTTCTTCAGAGTTCCTTGAAACTCTTCCTCAGACATCAAAATAGCTGGCGAGTCTGCCGGCAAGCTTTTTGGTGAGACATACTCATCCTCCACCTTCTGTACAGTTGCTCTCTTGTGACCATCTAGTCAGTTGTGTTCATCACACCACTTTTCAGTTGTGCAATAGCACCTCGGGCAACCATCTGTGTTGTTTAACACAACTCTCTCTGCCTTCACAAGCATACCATTCACAATGACCATGTCGTTCACAAAGTCCAAGGACATCTTGTTCTCACACATAAACGGTGTACTGATGATCATGTCATAGCGATCAAAATTTGCTATGTCCACATACTCTTTGGTCAACATCCCTGACATCTTTATCCTTACTTCAGCACCAAACTGCACCATGGCGCAACTCCCTATGGTCCCCAACTGGAGCATCAACAGCTCCTCCAGCTCATGAATATGAATCACATTGATGTGAGCAAACTGGGGCCCCTGAGTCCCACAATGTCCATGCTGGATGTCCAACATAGGTGACCAAGCACTCTTTCTCCTCAGGAGTATAATGTGGCCACTGCAACTTATTGGTTGCCTTCTGCAGTGTGACATGTCTCATTTGAACATGTTGATCTCCACAGCACTCAGTCAGTGCAAACAAGTGTTCTTCCTTGTCATTGCGAATATAGTAGTCGCTGTCATATATGTCCACTGCAACGTATTTGTCACCATCAATCTGGATGCTTTCAGCATCATCCACTTCTGAGCCTTCAGCCTCTACTTGCAGCTCTTTTTCCGCCTCTTCAATGATCTTATTGTCCTAATTGTCACTGATGACCTTGCTAGGAGCTGCAGCTGTATGAGCTGCCCAAATATGTGCCCTGGGCAGGGCAGGACATTCCTTAGCGAAATGCCTAACCCTACCATAGTTGTAGCATGCTGAGGGGTCCCTGGCAGGCCTTCTCTGGGCTGCTCCAGAAGCCCCATTGGGTTTGCTCACCATGCACGTTACAGGTGCTACACCCCCTCTAGCTGCTACTTGGTTTTGACCCAAAACAGGTCAACTATCTTTTACTGGCAAATGTCATGACCCCTCCCCTCTGGATCTACCATGAGACACCCCCAGAACACCATCCGGGACTCTCCCTCCGACCCCACAGGACACGCCCTGCCATCACGTGCATCAAGGGCCACCATCAGCCACCACCAGCCCCGATCAACAATTGGATCACACGACTCACTTCTAGCCATCACGTATCACGCATTACAGCTCCCTCTGTGCCAATTGATTGCGCGCCCCACACGCGCGATCCAACTATACAGTCCTTGCCTGCTACTCAATGATTCCCGGAACCCATCCCAGACACCCCAGAACCCTGAGACCCGGTCCCGTAGTACTTATAGCGTAGTTCCCCATTGTATTTGCTAGTCTTGATATTAACTTGAATTGTTGCATGCTCTTTGCTTGATTGGTACACACTGACTGGTACGCTTCGACTGGCACGCCTGAATAATCGCATGCTCTAAAGTTTGGTACGTACTTTGCGACTTGTAATTTGCTAACTCGGTCTCATCTTAGAACCTCCGGTTCACGACTCGACCCCCACCCAACCCCCAGCTACCCACAACCCAAAACCCCTGGACCGAGTCCCCTCTCCCGGGATTACCCCTGTCCATGTCTTGAACCCCGGAGTCCTAGCCCCAGAGTTCCAGACACCTGAGTATCCGTAGATCAAGTCCACATTGTAAGGGCATTGCTTTCCTGGAAAGCCCCCGACTCAGCGGAACCTGACAGCAAATACCCAGCAGGCTTCAATCGAGGCCGTTGGCCTCCAGGAATTGTCTTGCAGACAACAAATCACAAATTGCAATTGTTCTCCATCTCTGACTGTTTGGCCAGGAAGGTTCCCATCTTCACTGCCTGACAGTTCACAGGCCCTTGGCATGAGCTACGCTGTTCATGATGATTTGCAGTATATGTCAACTGCTCATAATAAATGGCATATGTCAAGAATTCAGTCACAGTATTGACCTCCGGAGACAAATTGTCATTGCTTATCAACACTCTCCTCATATCTGCAGGTATTCCATTCAGGAATGTCTCGCAAATTGTGTATTTGTCTGGATAGATGGCCATATTCTGTGCATGACCCACCAGGTCATCATAAAATGTCTGGATGCCAGCCAGTCTTAGCATCATACACTGCCTTTCTAAAGGCATCCCAAGCTTCCTGCATCATTGCCACATTAGCAAAGCGGTTATACACTCCTATCAGGACCTCTTTAAATGTCCAATGTTCATGATTAATGTGAAGAACATGGCAGCGGAACCAAGTCTAAGCCTCTCCTTCTATAAATTTGTGCAATATGAAAATCCTTTCTTGGTCCATATTGTCTCCACCATAGCAGCATGCTGCCAGATGGTAACAGATGTCTATGGCCCAATCCTCCAGCTGGGAGAACTTATGCTCTCCAGCATATGCACGTATGTGCATACCATCAGATTTGTGGGGACTTACTCCAGCAGGGAATTTGAACCTGACTCCTAGGGAGTCATCCACTAGTCAAGTGAGGTGGTCATGCACATGATTCATATGGATCCTGACTGCCTCATTCATTCCCAGCATAGTTTCATGCAAATCATGAGGTGCAGGCATCAAAAATGCCTGGGGGCTGCGAAACAAATGTTTGTTGGCTGTTCTTTCCAGCTGTGGAGTAGGCTGTTGCTTAACATCTCGCTCTACTGGTGATTCACCAGCATGCCTGCCACCATTACAACAATTCTGGTCATCTCAATTGTTCTGTCTATGATCACAACCCCCACTGTTGATATTGTGACAATTCGGCTCCCTCCTCTTGTAGTGATCACTACTAGCCTCACTACTGTCCAGATCTCTGTCCGGTTCAGCAGTTTGAGCTGCAAATTGTCACTGCATGTCATCAACAGGCATCACACTTTCACGCCCTTCAAAGGCATCACACTTTCACGCCCTTCAAAGGCTACCCCCTGGTTGTCAATCAACGACTCACCATGATTGTGCAAGTTCTGGTTGCACATCCTCTGGTAATTGATGCATTCATTCCAGTTGTCCACTAGGTGGACATGTTTGCTCCTCAAGAATGTGGACTTTGTCCACCTTTTCTTTAATAGTGACTTGCTTCCAAGGTGTCTTAACCTCTTGCACCACAAGTAGTGCCTCCGGCTCTGCCGGAGTTGTCTTCATAGTCTCTACTTCAGATAATGCCTGTTGAGGCACTCCACTGACAATGTGTTGATGGTTTGCGGTGTTTTGACACCTAACGTAGTCTTGCTGAGACTCATTGGCCTGACAAGGTGCATTCAGCAATTCCATTGCATCCGCAATCAATGGTGCTTATTGGTGCACACTCATTTGCATTCTACTGAGTCAGCCAGAGTGGCTGTTGAGACTGCTGACCCCTGCACCACTTTGCACTTGAGGTACTCCACCACTTTGAGTTTGAAGATATGCACAAATAGTTCCTCTCTACTGACCACTATAGCTGGTCCTTGCTTCTGTCCTTGTGTTGTCAACAACAATGATTCTGGTTCAGTGGCAGTGTCTGCCACGTACTCCAAATGCCATTCAGTCAGCACAGTCCGGAATGAGGTGCTATGTGCCAACATGCTGCCTTGTACCATCTCCGAGTACTGGATAAGATCTGGGTGACCTTTGGACTGAGCTGATGAGCTCTTGGGCAATACTGGGTACATCAATGAAGGCATTTGGCTCACTGGTAGCGACACTCCTGAGACTGCAGATCTCTCCCTTGGCTTAACACCAGGCTGTACAATAGACATCATCTGTGATACAGATAGCCCACCTGGCATTCCAAAGCTCATGTTGATGTCGCAAGGTATCTTTTCATCCTGCTTTGGCAGGGGCTAGTAAGCAGATGCAGATTGCATCTTTACAGCTTGAGACACAGATGGGTCACCTGTGTCTGCAGCTGGAAAAGGAGGGTCCAGATCAAGAGAGCCAGTCATGGAAGCACATTTTCAACGTGATGCCAACAGAAATTGAGAGGTTTTGGTGATGAGTTGCCTAGTTAGTAACAAGCCTAGAGTCTAAAGCTGATAGCAGAAGATTCAAAAAAATGTAACCATTAGTTACAAGCTAGAACGATCTTGTCTGTATCACACAGTGCTGAATCAGACCACAGTATCAGATTGAATAGAACTAGAGCAAATACAAGATGTTGTCTTACATAATACTCTATTGGATGCCTATAGCGTCATTGACGCTAGTAACAAGTGTGATCTGTTACAAAAGGTTGATTTTTTATTTTATATATATATATATATATGTGGTGCGTTAACACCCCCAAACCTCTATCTTGCCCTCTCCACATACACATGTACTTTCTGATATTTTTGTCATATGTCTGTGACTTCTCCTCATTCTAGCTTATCAAACAAGGCTTTTGTGTCCTGTTTCTGATTTACTGATGCACTGCTATCAGACGGAGATCTTGCTACCTGCTATGGACAAGACACGGCAATCCATATGAGTGAATGTTGTCGACTTGTTTATTGTTGATGATATTATAAGTGCATGCTGTTGTCATTTTGTAGCAACTTGTTAGCTGGATAATTACAGAGGAAGCTATGTTTTCTCCTGCCTGCAAGGATAATCAGTATTCTCTGTTTTGCGCTCTTATAGTGGGAGATGATGTGCCTATGATACCTGAAAAGATCCTGATGGATGCTCAATTTTGGATTCTCATGGCCTATCATGTTGTGGATGTATTTGAGATGATGAATGGGGAGGCTATTTGGAGACCCTCTTCATCTGGTCCCATAGTTAACAACTATAAAGCAGTACGTGTCATTGTTTCTATTGGCTTTTATTAATTGGTCAAGTATGATATTTTATATATTACCTAGCCTATGGGAAGCCTTGATAATATTCCTGCTCTACTGGAGAGATCCCAGAATACTCTAAACTCTCATATACATGCACTTCGATCCAAGGCATGTAGAGATAAACAATTTGACTCTTCCACATATCATTCATTGGAAGGCAGCCCCTTGATTTGTTTGTACTCAAGTTTTGCTCAGCACATTGGGAAAAAAAATGTTGTCACTACACTCATCAACTTGACCTCTGTGGCCCTGCATTCAGGATGTCTTCTTAAGATACGTTAATATCTATATTGTGTGTGTATTGTTAATGCTGAAAATATTGGTGCTTGTATCAGGGAAATTTATTTCTGCCTACAGACATCAAGTCCATTGAGAGTATGATAGTTTCTGGGTACAATACTTTTTGGTTTAATTGTTATTTACATCTTAGATTTTGAAACTGCAGGTCAGAGAATGACCAGTCTGGGCTCATGCATATTTGCCAAGTTCATGGTTCAGCTCCTCAAAGTCACACAACTGTTCTTTATAATTCTTTGTATATCATATTGGCCATACCGCTTCTCATGTTACTAAATCCTCACAAGTATAATGAAGTAGGTGCAAAGAAAACAGTGTTTAAGATGTGATTGTTCTTTCACATGCCATATTAATAGTTAATTGTATCATTAACGTGGTAGTTATGGAATTACCTAGGAGGGCTAGAATGACCTACTGCTGTAGTGAAAGCAGATTGGGCATTGTGGAAAGTGTTGCTTTCTGCAGCTCTGGGGGGGAATATCCTGCAGGAACTCAGATCTGCATTTCAACATCTGGAGGAGGTGGTGAGGGATGCCACGCCTCGTTGGCTGAACCTTGTGAATGGGTTTTCACACGTCCCTGCTATCCTATCTTTGCCATCTGATGTAATTGATCAGCTTGATATGGTGGTATATTCTGACGTTTTACCTTTTTCTGACAATTCTTTACTTCTGACCTCACTAACTGGAAGTGTTTCTGGTACTGATGTCCTTGTGCCCAACAATTCCTGTTTGTCTGGAATTATGTATCATAACAGGTTTGATAATGACGGGCTTCATGATAAATATATGTATCCTTCTCAATCTGCTGGTAGTGATCCGTATCATCCACCTATCAATGATGACAATTCTTGCAATACTCATAGGACATATATGTCACCTTTATGAGATACTACCAACAATCCATTCAATGTCAATGTCAATGCTGGCAGTAAAAATATGAGCAAGTCGACGAATAAAACTGGACAACTTGGTGGGTGTGATGCAGCAGACAGATGTCTGTCTTTTGTGTCTCCTCCTCTGTATTCTCTCAATGATCAGGATGATTCTCATTCTGACAGGCCCACCAATGTCAATATTGATAAAAGAGATGCACTTGGTAGAGGTGATGCTAGCAATGATGATCAAAACATACTCGATATTCCTGGTGTCAATCCGTTGTCCTCTGACAACCTCATTACTCTATTGGATGAAGAACCTGTGGTTTCAGTTCCCAAAAGTAATGTATTGGGGATGTGGTTATGAAGATCTGATAAACCAAGTAATTGGCCATCTATTCCTTCTCTTAAAAGGAAAAGACAAGTGCACAAGACCACCAAAACTGTCAAAGATACACATAGTGACGGTATTGACAGGAAATGGCCTATCACATGCATTCCTTGTGTCCTCATTGATTTGACTCTTGATGTTACTGTATGTAACCCATTATATGTGATTATTATGTTATTTCACTGTATGACGTATGACATCAGGACTTGGAGTTCAACAATTCTGATATCAACATATTAGATGACGTTGTATTCATGATGAGTAAAAGTCCTGTTGAGTATGCAATTCACAGTATGAACCACGCATATCAGTTTACTCCCAAGTTCCATGTAAATACTGTAATCTGTTTCTGTAATTGCTGCTGAACACCCTACAGTTAAAAGAGAATTTGCAATGGTTTTACTCACTCCACAAATTGGTCATTATGGGGTCGACTAGACTGACATTTATCAAGATTGCTTTTATGGATGAATTGATGGATCCCACTAATACCAGCATTTTTAAATATCTGACCAACCACGCTGCCATATTAATCAAAGGCATCAACTATGTAGACAACAGATTTACCAGTGCAACACTGACCTCTGTCTGCAACATATATAGTGTTACCACTATTCATGATATGCCTGTTTATGTGTTCTTGAATTCTATTACATATACTTACATATAATAGATTTCATATCGCTAGATACTCAATGTATGTGTAGAGGTTCCCCCATTGATGTGTTTGCTGCTATTTCATCTGCAGAACCACAGGCTCTGAGTGCTCTTGATATGTCTGCAATACACGATCCATTTCCCATCTTATCCATGTCTGGTGATTGGTTCATGTGGTCGCAAGTAAATGGTCAATTCTTGTACTGTGACTCCTCTGATAATTATCCAATATCTGACATGCGGTGGGCAATAGCATTGACTGGATCTGCCCATAATTACTGGCATATTGGTTTTAATGGGTATGGTACTTTCTTACAGGTAAAAATAGGCTTCAAGTTACTGTACGTTGTGCAACCAAAGTCCAGGTCTTTCAAGGATTTCACTACTGTATCTATTTTTATGGATAAATATGTAATGCATGAGGCAAACACTGACTTGTGGGATACCAAAATGGTTGTATTGGAACCTGGTGATGTTTTGTGAGTGATGCCCTTATGTTGCTGCATAGAATATATAACCTATCCCATACTATCATGCGCCCTAACATGCCACTTTGTATCGTGATACCGGTGCCTTCCATATGTGTTGGAGGTCATTATTATCTAGTGACCACTCTTGCTGATTCTGTTATTGAGATATATTATCATTTCGTGTGGATAGTCAAATACTCGCAAATGCTAATCACAGAACAGCTTCTCATTCTATACTGGTTCGCATGCTTGTGCATTACTACCAGTATACAAAGAAACTTTTTGAGGGCAACATAGGTAAGCATATGATGTTGACTTCTAATTTTTAGTTTATTGTTTTATTTATTTTGTTTAAAAAATATTTAATTTCTTGTAGACTAGGAGTATCAGCATGTGTCAGATTGGGATACCTGAGAAGATGCACTGTCTATTTTCTTGCTGTGCAATTATTTTGAATTGCATAGTGCTTTTATAAATTGAAACTACCTATTTAATATAGACATTCATGTGTTTGAATCATCTATCAAAAACCACTTGAGGGCCCACAAAATTGTGTACCAGTACTTCCTGTGTCATACCTTTCACAGGCCTGGTAATACTTTGAATGATTACGATGCATTCCAGACCATTTACTCTGTGTTTTTGACTTGTCATACTCACATGCTTATACTACTTAAGAGAGCCACTTGTGTATCAGAAATACAAGGCAAGATTGAAGGGCTAGGTAGCTCTTCAATTCAGATGGCGGTTTGCAAATATATATGCAACAGGCCTGCATGAGATTATTTCAAATCTATGACAGCCAGTTCTTCTGACTAATTGTTTTATTGGAATGGACCGTCATACACCATCAAAAAATCTACTTGTGATGCATACAGTGCGCTATAGTCTTGCTGCATTAGTCTTCTATTATTATTAGTTTATTCATTTGTATTTACTAGATTGTCCTTACCTAGATGGTCTGATGTACGGAGATAAGGAAACAGCATCTGAACTTGGGTACTCTCTATTACACATATCACCTTACCTAAATCACAACAATCCTAAGGATGATGACATTTACAAAATCCTTGCATACAGTGATGGAGATGATCTTGATGATGACTTTGAATCTCCTAATAAGGCTATAAATGAACTATATTTGCATCAGTCTTTGGATTCTGAATCCTCATCAGAGGAAACTGTTTTGCCATCTAATCATTGTTTGCAATAGAAAGGATCACCAATCTGTCTGACTGCAGGATCTGCTCAAAATATTTGCAAACAGGATCGTCTGTCTTCGACTGCATTGAAAGACACTTGTCGCCAAGATATGTCTTTATAATCAGAATATGTCCATATTATCAGGTGGTTAATCAATTAGTCCATCCCAAAATTACATTATCTGACCCCTAACCCCATATTATTATTGTCTGTTGTGCTTAATAGTTTATATTTGTTGTATCAAAAAAAAAAAAAAGTTTGTATTTGTATCTGTATACTAATGTAAATATTTGTATGTTTTGCTAATACGTTGTTGTGTCACAAAGTAATATGAATTGTACACTCAGTGGTCATCTATACAAATGATTATGTAACAATGAATTATGGGTCTTACTGAAGGGTTGTCTGTCTTGATGCTTGTGTAACAAATACCACATTTCAAGTTATTAGTATGCGACTCATCACCTTTTTCATCAAGCGATGGGCTAGTGTATATCTGCTCATCATGTGCAGATTATACATCCTTGTTGTATCTGCAAATGCATATAATATTGGGTCAGTTATACCTTATTAATTGATGTTTCACCTACATATTGAACCAAATGCAAACCAGACCCTCTTTACATGATGTAAAGCCTGTTGAACCACACTATGTGGAACACAATATTTTAAACGCAACCTGCATGCATTCAGAATGTAACTCAATCATGGTGGTTCTGCACCTCTTACAGGTTTATGCACCCACCATATCAACCAATATGATTATGCTGAGGTAAATCAGCACCACCCTCATGTTGCCCTTTTACGTTACATGCATTTGCGTCTATATGCATTCCGACATCTTTCACAGTTTTTGTGTATCAAACTAGACATTGCGTCAATTAAACAGCAGTTTGTTTATCTGGACAACGAATATACAATCAACGGTCTTCTTATAGTTACATTGACATATACAATTTGCTATACCCTTGAGTACATGTTTGCCGATTTTGGACCAGTATGCACACTGCAAGGACATGCCATGCTCTACAAGTTTTGTCAACCAGAGGACATGTCTTACAGAACAATTTTGTGATTTCCTTCAGGGACTATGTGTCCAGCACTAGTATATTTTAACTTGCTGTAAAATACAGCTCTTGCGATGCTGCAGTAATTGCACGTTTAATTGAAGAGGATGTTGATCTTTCTGATGGCTGGCCGTCCTTTGTTTATGTACTTGCACTCAGGCACATAATTCTTACTATGGAGCATGTGAGTTGTCTCTACACATATAATGTACTCTGTCTCTGGTTGCCTGCATGCACGGCATCAGTATGAGTAGTTCTATACTGAAGGAAGAATTACCCTTTAAGTTTGATGGTCACAGTTGCCCATCATGCATAATCAATACTACAGTATTATGGTCTGAACCAGACAAACGAACCAAAGATGCAGCATGGTGGGCAATTGCCCATCGCACATGTAAACAGAGATGATCCTCATATCCTTGTTGTCACAGTACTCATAGACATACCCATAAATCCACATGCATTGAACAAAGCATCGCTGTACCTCTTGAGTAAGAATATCCGGATTCAGATAAAAGTGTAGTATTTCTACCACATCTGCTTAGTAAGTTACAAACCATGGATATTGTAGGAAATTTTTGTTCTGGCACAGGACAGAGATATATGGAGGAAGCAGGTTGTGCGGTGTGTGGTCTGGGAGATGGTGTCTGTGGCCTAATGTAATCCAGCAAGTTCGGTGGTGTGGAGGGTGAGGGAAGCTTGAGTAGTCTGCACCTGAGTCTTCAGAGCAAGCAAGCGACCCCAGGCATCATCCTGAGGGGCAGAAGCGTCCAGGGGAGTGTCTGAGGAGGCTGGTTAGGTCATAGAAGCAACAGAGGGGCAGGGAGTAATCCAGTGGAGGAGTGACCTAAAGGGGCAAGAGAGGGCTCAAGCAGGCTGAAGGGGGCTCCCAGACCAAAATGTAGAGACTTGTTCTGCTGTAAGGGCAATCTCTAGAGGTTGTGGCTCAGTCACACAGCTGGCAGAGGGAGATCCAAAGTGTATTAGAGTATGTACTGACAATATCATAATAACTTCTCACCTGGCAGAGGGAGATCCAAGTCTAGGGATTTCCTATGCCAGGTTGGATGCTTCTGGGGCTTCTGAAGCATGGAAAACAACTGTACAGTAGAACAAAACCTTAAAAACTCAAAAATTGACTAACCAAACAACTGTGCAAACAAGGCAGGAAAACTCCGGACTTTAGAAGTCAGAAAGGCAAACTCCGGCTTATATAAGCGGTCTGGAAGTGGTGCTGAAGGGCTCACACTTGTCTGAATGGTAGCTAAAGAACCAGAGCATCTCAAGGGCTGAGAGTAGTACTAACAGATAGTGTTGAAAGAATAGAAACAAAATAATGTCAGAAGAAATAAGAGAATGAATGAAGGGAGAGTGAAGAGATAAGGAGTGAGAAAAGGAAGAAATGAGAAGTCCCCTGACAACTTCCGCCTCCTATAACTGACCTCAATGATGTGATTGCAATTTTATTTTCTGGTCCTTGCAAGCCATCTGCTAAGGAGTTACAGAGGCTACCTCTGCTTGTGAGCAGAAGGAATGTTCAGCATGCGTTAAAATGGCTCAAACTTAACCATTCTTCATATAGCAATCTGGAAATATTGTACAGCAACTTAGAGGGATATTCTGAAGATGTTCCTCCTGTGTCCGTTGTTTATCGCCAAAGTGCTGATGAGGCTGGTACGATAGACCCACCCATACATGAAGTTAATAAGGATTCTGGTGTCAACACAGGCAATTGCCCCTTTGTTGTCCATGGCCTCACCGGTGATGCTTTATCAGCCAAGACTATGAACAAACTTAAAGGCCTTGCAATGCAACATTGGATGTCTAATGGAAAGGCTTTGCATATTGGTCATTCTACATACCCCAAGAATACATTCAGCAATCCAGATTTGTATCTGCAAATGTTTTCTTATCTATTTCCCTATAGTCTGGGTGGCATAAGTAGTAACAAGTGTGGTGTATCAGTGCACACTCATAAAGCCAACTTGCTTATGTATCATGATAAATACTTTCAAACAGATACTGGATTTCTGTTTGCTGCTTTCAGCCATAAACAAGTAAAGGCTGCTACTAGTGGAGGCTATCTAGCAACAGAATGTGCAAACTTTAATGACATTTCTGACCATCTTACAACTGTCAATCCAAAAGTGCTTTCTGACCTTTCACAAAAAATGGCAGCTGAAGATATAGTGAAGCCGGTTACCGAGGATAAAAAAACTTGTTTCTGTGTAATAAATAACTTGGATGTAATTTCTGGCAGTGTCAAAGGGTCTGCTGTTTCCAAAAAACACATGCGGAATGAGATCTGGTCCCTTGTTATAAGCAAAGGTGCTCCTTCTTGGTATATCACCTTATTGCCTGCCAATGTAAAACACCCTATATGTCTTTATTATGCAGATAGCAAGACGTCCTTCATGCTGTCTGTGCCCCATACTTTGGACAATGCTTACTGTCTTATATCCAAGAATCCTGTTGCCAGTGCATGTTTCTTTCATTTTATAATAAATACATTTATAATCTACGTATTAGGAACCAACTCAGATAATCCAGGATTGTATGGGCATACTTTGGCATACTACGGTACCGTGGAGCAACAAGGTACACTTATCCTCTATTTGCACATGCTTTTGTGGATTCAAGGAGGGTTAACTCCAGATAAAGTCAGGGGAAAAATTATGGATCTGTCATTGGAGTTTCAAAAGGCTATTGTAGAATATGGAACAGCTGTCCATTCCTTGCAAAGAAGAATGCTCATCATGCACAGCATGTGATAATGCAGTAGGATGGTAGGATTGCTTTTGTCATATGGTGGACAATCTGCTATACTGATCAAACATACATACATGTACTTCCACCAAGTGTCATGACCCCTCCTCTCCAGACCTGCCCCAGAACACCATCCGGGACCCTCCCTCCGACCCCACAGGACATGCTCCGCCATTACAACCACCAACACTGCCATCACGCACATCAAGGACCGCCATCAGCCACCACCAGCCCCGATCAACGATCGGATCACGTGACTCGCCTCTGGCCATCACGCATCACACATCACAGCACCAATTGATCGCGCACCCCACACGCGCGATCCAAGTATACAGTTCCTGCCCACCACTCAATGACTTCCAGAACCCATTCCAGACACTCCGGAACCCAAGACCCGGTCCCGTAGTACTTATAGTGTAGTTCCCTGTTGTATTTGCTAGTCTTAATATTAACTTGAATTGTTGCATGCCCTCTGCTTGACTGGTATGCACTGACTGGCACACTTGAATAATTGCGTGCTCTAAGATTGGTACGCACTTTGTGACTTTAACTTGCTAACTTGGTCTCATCTTAGAACCCCCGGTTCACGACTTGACCCCCGCCCAACCCTCAGCTACCTTACACCCAAAACCCCCAGACCAAGCCCCCTCTCCCAGGACTACCCCTGTCTGCGT
>QGOA01013496.1:0-12629 GCA_003313075.1 Termitomyces sp. MG16
CGTCACTCAAGCTGCCAAGAACGTCATTGATATCCGGTATGTGTCGTCTTGTGCATCCATCTTCACTGTTCTTATCCATTTTAGTTATCGCCTTTTGGATTATATCTTTACCGCTTTCCACCAAGCCCACCTTGATGGAACTCCCGTACTTCACCCTCTCTGGTACAAGTATCCGAAAGATACAGCCACCTATCCTATCGATCTTCAATTTTTCTATGGTGATTCAATTCTTGTGTCACCGGTAACAGATGAAAACTCGACTTCTGTTACTTTCTACCTTCCTCACGACATTTTCTACGACTTTACTACTCTTGCTCCGGTTCAGGGCCAGGGATCTATGGTTACCCTCACCAACGTGTCGTTAACTCAGATTCCACTTCACATCAAAGGTGGTGCGGTATTGCCCCTGCGCGCCGAGTCAGCTATGACAACAACGGACTTGAGAAATCATGACTTTGAATTTGTAGTCGCACCCGGCACGAACGGAACGGCGCTTGGTGCGCTATACATCGACGATGGCGTGTCTGTTACATCTGCCTCTCAGACGTCTTTGAAACTTTCTTTCGAGAAAGGAAAACTCGATGTCCAAGGCGAATTCGGGTTTGCTTCTGGTGTCAAAGCATCGAGAGTACGCTTCCTTGGGGTTTCTAAGAGCCCGGAATCGGTTCAAGTCAATGAAAGTGGTGTATCAAACACTCAATTTACTTATGATGCGATACATCAGATACTGGATGTTACCGTTGGATTAGATCTGACAGCTCCCTTCAGTGTTCAGTACTCATAAACTTATGCTGTCTGGCCACATATGTTTTAACTAAGTACCACGCTCTCTTGTGCATGTTTCTTGGTCAGACCAACTGGACAGATGATTTAGCGGTTACAACTTTTGGCTCCAACTTTTTGATACTCTTTATGCTCTTTGTCTGCTGGCTTTTAGTAAGAAGAAACTCAAAGGCCCAAAACTTGTATATAATAAAAGAGATCTAAAGCTCCTTTGAAATTCAACAGGAACAGATCAATGTCGTCAGGAGGGGTGTCCTCGCTCAGTCCAATTAATAATTAAAGACAACGCTTTGAATCAGCAGCAGCAAATTGTCCATTGAGTTAAACGGGCATCGCTTCGTCACAAGAACATCTTGTATGTAGTACCTGTGGCCTCTTACAGGGACCTCAACAATCTCTACATGCCAACGTCTTACTAACCCTCTTCGTTCATCGTTCACCGATCACATTTCTGTCTATAGGCTTAGAGTGATGTATTGCAATTGCGGGTCAATACACATCTTGTTGGTGTGGAAAGTCGTCTTTTGAACGACGAAAGGTGATAGATGCTCCAGACCTTTGCGTTTCAGCTATGTCAGTCACCCCCGCTCTGATCATCCTTCATTCTTACAACCCCGGACAAATTGAGCTACGAGATTGGATAGGTCGTCATTCATTCAATGTCAGCTCGCATGATCTTATGTATAATTTGATTGCTACAGCTAGGGGTGTACCTGAACTTGCAAATGCCGTGCATGCCTCAGACTCTATTACTCTGACTGATTCATTCATTCATTGATCAATAAAATATAAGTTGATCATGGCATGACATGTCGATTTTTACATGAGTTTTTGCTTGGAGCACGGTGGTGGCACGTTCCGGAGTCTATCAAACGTTTGTCAATTAACACAATGGAGTGATGATGCCATTCAAGTTATACAATCGGCTCTTGTACCCATGATGACCAGGGTATGTATAATCGGGGCACGGTCCGCTTTCCACTCCAATCACCCAAGCACATTAAGATTGCTCTGGATCACAATGGAGGTCATGACAAGAGGTTATTGATCTCGTGAGCTATCTGTCCTCACTAAAGCTCTATAACACGTTGTGTTACCCAAAAATGGCGTCTTTTCGACTTTTGACTCCTCCTCAAGCACTTGAGACAACTCGAAGACGCCCCGTGATGTCTGTGCCTACTTAGCACCCTTCCAAATGAAGGCACGTCATGCAGGAGGGGTGTATTTTGACGTGTGACTATAGCGTGACCGCAAGTTGTCTGTCTCTCTCCCTCTAACTAGTCGTTCGAACAGAGCACTTGCTTCAGCAATTCACTCTGCGAGACAGTCTTTTAATTACTGCTATCGTAGTTGCAAATTATTCGATTATTCGCACTGTACTGTACTCGCATTGACACTTTGTTGCACTTCGTATTTTCTCCCTGTTCGCCGACTTCGTTTTTCGTTTTCAGTTCTTCTGTCTTATCTTTTCATTACCCAGTTTTTGCACGTTCCACGTTCCTTTTCATGTCCAGTCAACCTGGTTCCAGAAGTCATGGAGGAAAATCGGGCTCTTCCATGGCGGCGCATACTCTTAGGCCCTCTTCCGTACTTCAGCGCGAGGGTTCCCAACCACACGACGGCATTCCTGATGCTGGTTCCGTTGGTGCAAGTGTGGACGTTTTGCCTGAGGGCACGGAGAACGAGCTTGTTGTGCCGACTCCGGACGTGGGCCTGGGCTCTCGGAGGGAGAGATCTCCTTCGCCCCTGTTCGCGCGTTCTATCCCCCCCTCCAAACGTCCTAAACGTCGTGAGTCACGCGATGGTGACGACGATGTGGAAATTATTGTGTCGCCTTCAGCAGCCAACGCATATATGCGGGATTCGGTTCCTGTTTTTGTCCTCTCCCCAGCTGATGCTCCCTTGGTCACTGATGACGTCTATTGGAAGCCATCCCCAAGTTTGGAAGTACCTCGGGCTGCAGACTCTGATGAGCAGCGAGTGATCACTCTGATGGATGCAGGGTTATTGCAGCTTTTCCAGGCCCATGGCCTCGACCTCAATCGCAGAGGTACGTTTGTTCGTTGGTTTGTGTGATTTGTTTTTATATGCGTGAATTTTCTTTGTGTTTGGCGTGGTTGCGCACTGACCGGCCGTCTTTATGTTTACTGCAGTGAACGTACTGGTTTTTGATTCCGTCTATGGTTTTTGGATGATTGGCCATTTGTTGTTTTTAAAGAATATTTTCTTTCCTGCTGTGCCTCTTCTCCTTCGTTGTGGCATGCTAATAATGGTTTTTATGACCTTTATGACCAGTTTTGCTGCAGCATTTGCATGCAGTGCATGATTGTCTTGGCAATGGCACTGCGGCTCCATTTGCGAGTGACAATTCTGGTCTGGCTCCCTGCGTTTCTAATCCCACTGTGGGTAATGAGCTGGGAACGTCTTTGCCTGCAGCCTTGCACGCTTCTCTTGATCACGCGTTGCCACATAGACGTACTCCTGGAGTTTTGATGGGGGATTCTGGCCTCCAAGGCCCACCTATCTCTCCAAAGCCCACTCTGCCTTCTCGCATGTTGCATGGTCTGCCTCCTCAGGTCGGACGTTTGTTGTCGTCGGCAGACAAAGTATATCCTTATAAGGTGGTTAAGGCTTTGGAGCAGGGGATGTTTGAATACATTCCCCTCGACTTGTTAACGGATGATGCGTGTTGGCGTGCTGCTTGAGAACCACCGCCACCGGAATCGTCTTTTGTTATTGCAAATGGTAAACTTTGACTCCCTAGCACTTCCTTTGATACGTCACATGAATCTAGGTTAACGTTTGATGAGTGGTCAGCTGCCTCCGACAACTTGGTGGGCGCTATGCGCGTCCATTTGTGGGCTGATTCAGATGAAGGTTTGGGAGGTCGTGTTGCCAATGCTATTGCAGATTCGTTTGCTGCTCATTTCCGGCGTTTGAAGTCTCGGCCTAATGCACAATTGGATTTTGGTTTGATTTTGGACTATGATCAACATTTGTGGGCCTTGTATTTGCGCGAATCCCATTCCTTTTGGATGGATACTTTTCAACTCGATATTTGGCAGGAATGTGTGACCACGCTCTATGCCAGCAGGGTAAAGACTTTGGATGGCAGGCTTGTGGAGATGGAGTCCTTTCTTGCATGTGGGAAATCTTCCTCCTCCAAGTCACGAGACACTGCAACCTGCTCCAAATGTTTATCCTGTGGGTCTCTGGAACACAAGCTCTTGGCCTGTTGTGCCATCCCTCGATTTCTCTGATGGGAGGGACGTTCTTACCGTGCTCCAACAGGAGGTTCCGTCTGCTTTGCCTTCAATGGATTCGCATCCTGTGATCGAGGCACCAAGTGCATGCATGCCCATCTTTGTTCCTTGTGTGGAAATTCTGGCCATGGGGCACAGGCCTGTTCTGCTTGACCACATCTTTCCTGTGTCCACACCGCTATTTGCCAATTGTTGGGAGAGTGTGTTACGTGCGGCTGGGGTGTTGGATCTCTTTGCGGAGGTGCTGAAAGGCCTTCGCAACGGTTTTGATGTCAGCATAGATTCACTTGTTCTCACTAATTCCTTTTCTCCTCGCAATCACTATTGAACTTCCAAGGCTCGCAATTTCGTTATTTCTAAATATAGGTCAGAGGTGGCCCTTGGCAGGGTCTCACCTGGATTCGATCCTGCTTTTGTCATAGATCTGTTTGGCCCTTTCTGGACTGCCCCTCTAAATGTCATTTCCAGTTCCGCAGATAAATTGCAGGTTACATTGGATTTATCCTTTCCCCACAATGATCCCAATTGTCCATCCGTTAACTCCTTTATCAACTCCGACAATTTCCCTTGTGACTGGGGTACCTTTGCAGCATGTTGGTTGCTGGTGGCGAAATCCCCACCAGGTACTGAAGTTGCTGTCTTTGACGTCGATTCGGCATTTCGAAACATTCCCACTCGCCCTCAGGATTGGTCAAAACTCGCCGTCTCCATAGATGGCAAAATACCTCATCCGCAGTGTGGCAATGGATTTGGGCTGGCTGTGGTCGGTGGAGAAGCATTCTCCTTTTGCTTCAAGTTTTATGTACATTGGGTTCTTGTGGTTGCTCAATGCCAAAACGGTTGAGTTGCCTGATAAAAAACACTAGGTATCTTACGAAGTTGTATGAATGGTCTCACACCACAAAGGTTTCCTTAAAGACAACAGAGTCTCTTATTGGGACGTTGAATCATGTTTGCCTTGTCCTGCCAATTGGCCGCTCTCACCTCCCTTCTCTATTCGCATTCAGAGCCCAATTTCCTGCAAATTGCAGTACATTCGTATCCCTTGTCCCTCCCAAAGCCGTCATGGATGATATCGTGTGGTGGCGAGACACCTTGGAGCATCATTGGTGTGGTTCCCAAGTGATCAAGCCTCCAGAGCCTATAGATCTCGACGTTTACATTGATGCATTGACAATGTGGGGTGTCGGTTTTGTCGCTGGTGGTAAATGGCTGGCATGGGAGTTGCGACCGAACTAGAAGTCAGAGGGTCGAGATATTGGATGGGCAGAAATGGTCGCTGTTGACCTGTCTGTGCGCGCTCTCGTTAACGCTGGTTTCAAACATTGTCACATTATTTTGAAATCAGACAACTCGGGCGTTGTCAGGGCTTTAGCAGCGGGCAGATCCAGAAGCTTGCTGCAAAATGCCATTCTTCGCTGCATCGTAGATTCCTTTCAATCAGTGTCAATCTGGCTTACAATTGTTTGGGTGCCTTCAGCAGCCAATAAAGCTGACGGTCCTTCTCATGGCCTTTTTCCTTCCAGATGCACGTTATTCCCATTCCCACCCCGGATTCCTCCCTACTTGACGCCTTTTGTTCATAATTTGGTAAAACACTCTCAGCTTGTAGATTGATCGCACTTCCTTTTTGTTCTTTGTTGTATTTTTGTAATTTTTGGACATTTCGAGCACTCTTTTTTTCATTGGTTCGGTCTCTAGTATTATCCGGTTCTCTGGTATTATTCTGCCAATGGCGATGATGTCTGTATGTATGCGCACAGTGTCTTTACGTGTGGTGGCAGCTGAATTTGGCTATGTTTATAAAATTCTTCTGTTTCACAGTTTAATTAGGAGTGTCGATTTGAAGTGGTCTATTACAACTGTAAAATGCCTATCTACCTTTCATTGTTACCAAATGGCACAATGGTACCTGCTCTCAAAAGCGACCATCCTGCTTGCTACCCAAGCTCTTCAGGAAATACCCAGCGACATCACGCTGATGATTCTCAAGAGATGTTTGTTTCATCTACAAGGCTCAATGTTCCAACGTTGCGCAGTGACTCCCATGCAGTTTCAAGAAGGGCAATTGTTGACAGAGTCATTGCCTATTCATAGGCACCGTTGACATCTAAGAGATACTTGTTTGCTGTGGAAGATTTTGTCAAATTCTGCAAACTACACGAGGTCCCACTCAATTGCATCTGGCCTGCATCGGAGGACTTGCTTTGTTTTTATGCAGCATCAATGGCTGGAATGTTGGTGGGCAGTACGGTCTCAAATAAAATCTCGGGTTTGCGCTCCTATCACATTCAGCATAATATGCCTTGGCAGGACTCGATGAGATTGAGACACACTGTGAAGGGAGTTGAGAATCTTTGGCCAGAGGCATCTTTCCAAAAAGAGCGACCTCCCATAACTCTGGAAATGTTGCAGAGAATTAGAACTAGTCTTGACCTGTTCAATCCACGAGATGTGTGTGTGGGCCATGGTTACTACTGCATTCTGGGGTCAGATCTGCATGGGCGAATTTCTTCCCACTTGAGAACGCGATTTCGATGCGACTGTCTTGCCTGCTTGGAGTAACTTTGGGCTTCCTAACGACACTGGTACTAGGTCATTGTTTTTGCTGTAGACCAAAAAAGCAGGATGTAAGGGCAAGACTGTCATTATTACTCGTCAGTCCAATGACTGTGACCCCATCAACGCTTTGGCCAATCATTCTCAAGTAAACAAGGTGGCTTCAGGCATGCCTATCTGTTCCTACTTTAACAGGAAGGGCCAAGTTATCGCACTTACCATTCGGAAGTTGCTTCTGGTTATTAACCCAATATTAGAGCATCATGGCTTACCCACTGTTAGCGGTCACTGTTTTTGGATTGGAGGAACGACGGCCTTGTTACTGAAGGGGGTGCCTCCTGATGTGGTCAAAGCTATGGGTCGTTGGTTATCCAATGCATTCCTCAGATACTGGCGCAATTTGCAATTGATAGCTCCGATTTATGTGGAGTTACTTTGCCCTGTAATGTCCCATTTAGACAGGTGATAGTCTTCGGCGGGGGTTTTATTTACTACGTTCTGAGCTACCTTCATCTCTTGGGGTGGGTCAGTTTCTCAGCACTGACTCGCGAATGTATCCCAGACCTTTTTTGCCTGAACATACTCCACCCAATTTTGACCCCTATTCCAGGTGGATTACCTTCTAGCAGAGAGACTCTCGTCCGTCGTAGGGACATCATGTTCAGGAAGATTGGACTTCATCATTACCTCTTTTAGATTTGTTACTGTAGAACATTTTATCATTATTGCTAAATAGGTGGTTTTAGGCTACGCTCGGAACTAACGTGAAATAGCACCCTTCCAAATGAAGGCACGTCATGCAGGAGGGGTGTATTTTGATGTGTGACTATAGCGTGACTGCAAGTTGTCTGTCTCTCTTCCTCTAACTAGTCGTTCGAACAGAGCACTTGCTTCAGCAATTCACTCTGCAAGACAGTCTTTTAATTACTGCTATCGTAGTTGCAAATTATTTGCCCACCCACCCTCTACCTTATCTTACTTTACATTTATTGTCATCTTCAGTTATCTTCAGAACATTCTGTCCTCACATTCGGGGGTCAGTTTCTCAGCACTGACCCGCAAATGTATCCCAGACTCTTTTTGCCTGAACGTACTCCACCCAATTTTGACCCCTATTCCAGGCGGATTACCTTCTAGCAGAGAGACTCTTGCCCGTTGTAGGGACATCATGTTCAGGAAGATTGGACTTCATCATTACCTCTTTTAGATTTGTTACTGTAGAACATTTTATTATTATTGCTAAATGGGTGGTTTTGGGCTACGCTCAGAACTAATGCAAAATACATAAATGTGCCGTTTTAACACTCCGACATTGATATTGAGACCTTGGCGCGATGCGACACATTTGATAAAGCATGCTGCACAGCATCAAATGGCAGACATGACAATGAGTGACTTTTTTCAAGAACACCCTCCAAACAGGACTCGATGAATTCTAGCTCGTTTTTTTTGATTCAACTTTGGTACATTATCAGATGATTGCGATCACTCATTGAGCCAATAATTTTGAGAAATGAGTAATAAATTTATGAGAGATCAAAAGTGTCGACCAGGGGATGTCGATTGCCCCATACACCATAGTATTCTACTCAAACCTCTCTTTTTGTTGCGCATCTCTCCCGACCATTGTCGGAAAACCCCTGAGAACTGGATCAGACCAGCTCAGGTCTGATCAGGTTACTTTAGAGAGTTTGGATTATCAGACATGATTAGAAAGTCCCTTGGGAATCAGACACCTGCCTGATTTGGTCTGATCAACTCCGGGCCTCACAGAGACTAAATTAATTTATGCAACCAAGCAGGGACTTACATACTGTGAATCAAGCAAGCAGAGCAACTGAGTTTAGCCTGATAAGGATTATGTACATGATTATGTGTAAGCTGAGGCTACAGGCCTGGCCGGGAGCCCAATGAGAGATAAGGCAGGTGACTACATGCATTCTATTCTTTCCTTTTATGGATAGACAAGTAGTCAATATGAGACATGATAACTATTTTACATTCTAACTTCATTGCTCGTCCTTATGTTTGAGCAATTTCAATTTATTCAAAGACTTTTATTTTGCTATTATTTTCCTAGCATCATGTCTTATACACCATCTCCTCCCCTTCCCGTTTGCAGCCACACTCTGCCAAAAATGGTTCATCTACATCTCAAGACGTTTCTCAAGATTCTTGGGATGTTAATGTTTCTGGGCCTACTACTCCAGATCTTGAGCTCCTCCTAAATGCAGGTGTACCAGGACCTATACCAGATACTTTCAACTTTGATGGCTGGATCAAACTCCCTGATGAGATCAACCGTTTCCAGCTGCCACTTGTTTGGGTGTGGGAAAACACAATTATTGAGGATTACAATAATGCCAGTATCCTTAAAATAGTCGACGTCAAAAGCATGCCTGCACCTCATCCCTCAGATTTGGATGTTGGACCACATTTGAAGCCTACTTATTTCTATTCTCATGATGAGATGCAGGACCTTGTGGATAGTGAGACATTATGTGCTCTTTTAGCTCGACTTCCCCCATCACTACTCAGAGAGGTAGTGTCCACTTGAATTTGAATCTGCAAACAAACTGAAGAAGATCGCCTGGCATTTAAAGCCAAGAAGAAAGAAGTTGACAATTTGCTTTGTGCTTCACTCTCAGATACAATGGAAATGGCGGATCCTGTTGAGCGTTCTCTAGGCAAATCCAAAGAGGTGGTAATTCTGACTGTTTATCTCCTGAATATATAGAATCGTCTTCCACCTCCCCTGCACTTTTTCACTAACTATCATATAGACTTGGTCAATAACTCTCCCCATTTTATTCACACCAAAGTTGTGTGCTTGTATAACCCTGATGATAAATCAGCTGATAAGGTTCTGCTATTGGACTTGTCTAAGATGATTCCTATCTGGGGCAATGATGATGATTCTAACTGCCTGACCCCTCTCCATTTCTTAGAAGCATCCAGGAATTTGTCCAAGGCCCTTAAATTACTTGCAAAAGCCCCTACATTGCCCAATGCTGTGGGTCCTCCTACTGCATCATCTACTATTCATGCCTTAGAGTATGAAAAACACATCAACTTCTTTAGACAGGTCGAGGATTTTGAAGATTCTTATCATTTGTGGTACAAATTTGAGCAGGAGGCTCGCCTTGAGATTCTTATGGTGAATGTCGTCTTCAACTAGTCCAAATATGCCTCATGTGTGGACGTTATACTACAGTCCCATTGTGCTTTGCTTGAGGATCAATCACATAATTACACTCACAAGTTTCTGAGAACTGGGAATGTTACTGATGTTGCTGCTCAACATGGGTTTCCTAAACCTTCTTCTTCTTTTTTTTAAGATCTCTCCCCGGCATGTGTTTTGTGCAGGAAAGCACACTGGTCTACTGACCACCCAGCCAACATCATCTGTTTTGATGACAGTAGACCCCTCTTTACAAGGCTTGCCAGTAACCAGCTTGTGGTGGCCAAGGCCTCCCAAGGGGGTCAGTCAAAAAGAGTCTGTGGGGTCTTGGGACAATACAAAAAGGAGGCACAAGATGATGTAGCGTATATTTTGTAATGTGACTAAAGCATGACATGGTATGGTTGCATTGGAACCGCCACCTCACATGTACTACGCTAATCGCGTTTTCATTCAAGTAACATTGCACTGCATGGACTAGCGTTCATGGTGGGCAAGACAAGAAGGACACGTAGCAAGTTAGACACTACAGCACCTTTGGAGAACGTGACTACGTTTACCTTACAACCCTCTACGGTGATGTGCATAGAACATGAGGCATCTGTAATAGCAGGGAGGGGTGAGGATCGTGATTCTCATAAACCTTACCAAGAGGAATCTGCAATATATGACCTCAAGCTGCCTTTGACCTTGTCAAACCCAGTAGTGACCAAGAGTGAAAACACGATTGAGCAAGCAGACATGAGAACCTCCCAGCAACTCACTAACAAGTCGATACATGCTGGGGTGGAGTGGGAATCTGTGAAAAATCATCCTGCACCTTTGCCTAGACAACTTTGAGCTTCTAAGAGGTCCCGCCCTGCAGGGGATGATACAGCTCGAGGACACGACAAACATGAGTTACCTTTGAGTCCTTCCATGGTAGATGCATATGTGTGCAATGCGGTTCCTGTTTTCCAAACCCTGCCAGCTACCCCACTTCAACGTGATCATATGTCTCCGCTTACACTGCAATCCAGCAGAACACTAGAGTATGCTACACCTCCTACTCAGCAGGGGAATCCTAGCATTGGAGATCGATCTTGCCAGAGGACCCCAACCCTATCAGTTGAGGGCATGCCTTTGGATCTGCGTCCTTCTGATTGGAAAAGGCAGAAAGGCCGCAAGGGACAAGTTGTGATGTTGATGGAGGCTCAGTTGCAGAATTTCTTAAGGACATATGGACAGAATGTATCCTGTCAAGGTGAGGCCTTTATTCTTGTTGCCTTTTATATGTGCATTTGTTGCAGCAGCTTGTTGGGCTGCGATAATCTGGCTTATTATGCCTCTTATGGCCATAATGTGCTGCATATGTATTCTCAGGCTTGTTTTATTTTATATGTGTGTTTGTTTCAACAGCTTCTTGTGCCGTAACATTCTGGCTTATTATGCCTCTTACCGGCTTGTTGTGCCACATGTATATTTCTGGCTTGTATGCCTATGTTTGACGGCTTATTGTGCCATTGCTTTGCTGGCTTATTGCCGCATATATTCAGGCTTATGGTGCCATAGTTGGTTCAGGCTCCTGTCCCCTGTCTTTCCAGCTCAGTGTGCCGTGGGTTTGTTTTGCTTGAGGAGCTCAGGGTGCCATTGGATTATTATGCTTGAGGGGTTTTTGCCATATATGGCATTTCTTTGCTTTGCATCTTAGCACCTTCTGCTATGTGTGCTTGATTTTATGCATGTACGCTTGAGTTTACATGTATGCTTTGTTGAACGTTTTCTTGCTTTCATTTCTTCTCTATTCGACCATGTATCTCATCTACTTCTTGCAGCTTTGCAGAACCATCTGCAGGCTATTTGGAACAATGGGTTCAAAGCTGCACCCCCTCTGTCTTTCAGAGAAACCTCTGTCCCTCTGGCAGCAAGAGGCAGCCAGTGTGCTGGGGGTGCCCAAATTTCTGTAGAGCCTGCTTTACCTTCTGTAGCTTTCTCTTGTTTGGAGGACATGGGCCGTTGTGCCCCTGGTGTTTTCTTAGGAGATGAGGCTGAAGATTGCCAGGCGTGTCTGAATCATATGATGCATGGTTGCCCTCCTGTGGTGGGTCGTCAATTGTCTTTGGCAGACAAGGTATTCCTGCACAAAGTCAAGCAGGTGTTAGAGGCCAGTATGCTTGAATATATACCTTTAGACTTATTGATGGACGAGGCTTGTTGCCAGGCTGCGAGAGAACCCCCAGGCCCAGAGTCTGTGTTTATTATTTCAAATGGAAAGCTTTGCTTACTCAATGCAACCTTCAATGTGACTAAGGAGAGTAAGCTCTCTTTTGATGACTGGGTCAGTGCCAGTATGAATCTTGTAGCGGCTATGCGGAAGCATCTGCAAGCTCATGGAGACCAGGGCACAGGAGGACCCATTGCCTTGGAAATTGCAAATTCCTTCGAAGGTCATTTCAACTATCTAAAAAATTTGCCTGACACCAGAGTGCAATTTGAGGTGGTATTCGACTATGACCGCCGTCTCCAGTTCCTTTTTGTGCTCAAATCTCATACTTTTTGCACACATAGAGACATCACAACAGTACGTGTCATACGTTGTACGGGAGCCCGCTTTGTGCTGTACCATACGTGTCCAGCGGAGTCCGCTACACTGGAGCGGAGCAGTCCCCACAGTGCCATAGAATACAGAGCCGCGGACGTGTCACAATGTGCTGTATGACACGGTCCAGTGGATCGATAAAAGGCAGGCACACACATGCGCATGCAGGCCTGGCGGATGCCAGCGGACACTAGCGGATGTCAATGTGCGTCAGCGGCCGCCGGCGGGCATCAGCACACGAGTGAAAACCTCCTCCATTGGCGGA
>QGOA01013503.1:0-10355 GCA_003313075.1 Termitomyces sp. MG16
GCCTTACCAGCAAACTTTACTTAATTCTTTCACAGTGCAGCTCGCGAACCTCGCGTATCCGAGCTTTCAGAAAGCTACAAAAAGTTTGGCAAGAGATTTTCCACAGTAGCAATCTCAGACATCAGCACCGACCAGTTCCCTGATGCCCTTAAGGGTGTTGACGCTGTCATTCATTCGGCTGCCCCATTACCAGGACGGCAGAATGTTGAGGGTATGCTTGCGGTACGTCTTTTTGCCTTGGTAAAGAGGGAGCACCGCTGATATCTTGATCAGAGCGCAATTGATGGGACATTGAATGTAGTACGTCAAGCAGAGAAAGCAGGAATCAAGAGAATCGTCGTCACAAGCTCGATTGTCACCGTGTACACCCCGGCGATGACTTTTACTGACAAAGGTCACTCTAAATATTCCTTCAAAGCCTAACAAACACTTCAACTCTATGCTAGACTGGTACCCTATCACCAAGGAGGAAGCCCTCAAAACCTCTGGATCGGACACCTATCGTGCCGCGAAAACCTTGGCCGAGAAGGAGCTTTGGGAGTTCAACGAGGCTCATCCTCACCTGGATATTACAACCCGTAAGTAGACATTCACACGGTTGATTCCTTTTCACAGGCGTTCATCTGCTCTCTAGTCAACCCACCTTATCTTTATGGTCCCTTGGCAGAGACATTGACAGTACCTGCTGGAAATTACAACGCACTCTCCACAGACTTGTACATCTACCGTTTCCTCAGCCGTAATGGCGGGTTCATGGCGTCTGCTGGACATGCAGACGTTCGCGACATTGCCCACGCCCACGTGTTGGCCCTGACTTCTCCACCGACGTCCGCCGTGGGGCGCAAGCGTATCCTCATTGCGTCACCGCATGGTTTTGATCCGAAGGCTGTCCTCGATCTCATTGCGGAGAGCCGCCCCGAGCTCAAGGAACGACTCACGAACAAGACCCCACCCTCTTATTCTCACGATAGAACTCCCATTGATTTCAAGAGAGTCGAGGAGGTATTGGGTATGAGCAAAGATGATTTTCATACAGTGGAGGATACGATATTGGACTCTGTTGACAGCCTCTTAGCGCTTGAGAAGAAATGGCTTGCGCAAGGGCACGAGGTCAACATTCCTCCGGAGTAATCGAAGAGTTTCTTTTGTAAAGTAATACACTTTCGGGTGTTTTTGAAGCGAGGAATGAATGCGGCGTCGCCACCTACCAGAGCAGCATCTGACTGAGCCAACAAACAAATGATTAAATGGGTCAAATCCGTCAGGAACTTTGCTCGCGACAGGTGGCACTTGGGTCGATGTTTTGATCGACAGCTATCTTGTCCACTTGACTTGACTATACAGGGTTACCATGAGTCGATATGTTGACTGACAGGATATGTACACATATTGTGCAGAACCCCTGAAGGATGTCTTTTACAATTTCCCATCTTTTACTATAGTCTTTCGTGCCAAGGCCAACTCACAAAAACCCCAAAATTTACACACGGCTTGCCGCATTCCTGTGAAGGTTAAAACGGCGCTGCCGAACTATCTGCTCGACTCCACTTGATCTTCCAGCGAGCCCTGAATTGGTACACATGTATACACATATCTCTCATATCCTAGATTTTGAATCGCTGATTTTTTATCGCCGAACTGCCCTAATCAAAGGTCAATTATTTTTATCGTTGTAATGTCCGTTTGAACACCTGCTCTAAACGCCGGGCCATGATCTTGCAGCTTCGAGAATGTCCCTTTGTCGAGCTCAACCCTGAGCAGTGAGAATGAATTCATTGTCCATCACAAATTAGGCTAGGGCGTGTACTCATTGCATGAGTTCGAAATACAGATAGGAAATGCGATTGACTGGCCAAAGTCCTCCAACTCTTGTGGTTGAGACTGCACCTCATGTCCTCAGAGTTACAATGCAGAGTATCGTCGAAATCAGCTTAATTAGATAAGATATCTGGACATCACATGCCCTCCCTGCGGAAGCGAGAAATCCCTGAACGCTACCACTCCGGAGTTTCTGCCACGTCGCCATTTCCCTGCACTCTTTTCTGACTCTCGTTGTCTCATCATGGCTGGAAAATTTGACCCTCAAAATGCTCAAAATCTCATGGAGGTCAGGGGAAATTGATCACTCCTATATTCTAATGCTGATGGATAACCTAGATTGAGAAGCAGTAAGTCGACACCCAATCATATCGCGTGGTCCTTCTCCAAGCTCATTTTCATACTATTAGGTTTGCTGTGAAGACGGTTGAGCAGGCTCAGGTATGTCATCATGGTCCCACCCAACACCGCCAACCATTCTACGTATCCCTGCAGACATACTGGAACCTCCTGGAGAAGGTGTCACCTCGAGAGCTCAAGTTGACACAGTACGTGGTCAGCTGGAGATCTTGAGCTCGCAAACAAACGCGTTCATCGCGATACAGGCATGACGACGACATTTTCAACGATACCAAGAAAACTTTCCCGGAACTCTTTGAGAATGACAACGCTAGGCTCATCAAATTGGATGAGGACTTCCTGAAGAGCGAAGATGGGAAAAAACGGTGGCGGGCTTTCCATGCGTTGTATGTGTTTCCACGCTTCTGTTCTCGATCCCTTGCTTGATTCTGTTTGCGTCAAGGTACGAGAAAAAAGTCAAGGAACACAACTTTGGATGTTTGATTCGCACTAACGCGGAGGAGGAGTATGGCGAAAAGAGCACTATCTTCGGTGCGTTGGACTTTTGTTCGCCTTTCTTGAAGCTCAATACCAGTTTCACGATAGTCACACGAATGCAGGTAATAACTGCCGTCCAATATGTATGTCCTATGTATCATACTCACATGTCGTGTTCTTTAGTTCTATGCAATTGAAGTACGCCCTGCATTCTTTGTCCTCTCTACGTAACTTTCCTCACATGCCTTCTAGATTTCGAGAAATAGGCTTGGATTGAATGACAAGGCGCATGAAATCGCAAAGGTGGAAGCGGCAAAGGAGGCGGCAAAGAAGGAGAAGCAAGAGAAAGCTGCATTGAAGAAGAATAACGGGGGCAAGTAAACTCTTCAGAATGAGTTTAATTTTGCGAGTACCTTCAAATTCCGAGTCGGACGAGAAGCCACTAATCGTACATTAGACGTGTAAATTCTCCCTGGCATTTTGCATTGCATCAGGGTTTCTTGTTTTGTCACGCCGTTCTATGTATTGATAACAGTATCATGCGTCATCCGCAATTTCTGTGTATGGGTTCAAATATTTTCAATCCTGAAATAACGGGATTGTCTCAACCTTCCAAATCTTTAGATCACTAGAGAGAAAGGTAGCATTCATGCATTCATATAAAGATGAACTTTGAGAAAGAATCAGAAGGTTGTGAGTGTGGAATGAGAGCTGGAACCCACAGTCAGGTAAGTTTGACCCATGGGAAAACGAATGTGCATCGGCGGCCTGGCGACCAAGCACAACGCTGATCAACATGAGTATAGCAGCTGTCTTCGAATTCAAGTCAGACCTGTCCTACTTGTACATATCTTTTCCTATAGCTACAACAGCTTGAAACTTTTGTATTCATTAACTTCCTTTGTGGAGATGACATTGATCTGTCTGTGTGACCTGCCAAACGAAATTCTTTTGGAGGTTTTCGAGAGACTCGATGACCTTGCCTTACACCGTCTCGCGCAGACAGACCGGAAACTTCGACAAATCATAAAGGCAGTCGTCGACGGGGAACATTTATCCTATCTGCAATCCTTGATAGAAGCAGGGTCCCTATCTCTCGATGGACATACAGTTCAAGGCCTCCTTCAACAAAGTTTGACGTTCACACCGGAAATAAGACTCACTCTTCACCACACACCTCAACTCTTCAAAAGTTTAGAGGCTTTACGAACTCTCCTATTGCGCCTCGAACGAGTCAGCTGCGACCTCCGACTGTCACCTCTTGAGGGATCCAACTTCACACTCAGTCCTCGATGGTCCAAGCTGCTGGCAGAAGTAATGAACGTTGTAGTTGCAATGTCGCATTCCCAGCTTACAGTGGGTCGCGGACAACACTGGAAAACATTAGGCAGGCCCTTCCATTACGAATATGTGGAACCATTTGTTCCTTGTCATCCCCGATTTCACGATAATGTCCAACTTAATCCAGCCCAGAGCAGAAGAAAGGACCTCTTTCCTTCTTTGATACGTCCTATTCGACGTCTGATCGAAGGGATTGTTGCAAAGTTGAAATCTCGGGCTGTACAAGTGTCACTTGATGAGGACCTGGACCCCAATGCAATGGAACGGAGTACAAGGAACTGTGATGTCGCCTTGTCGCCACCACCGTCCTCCCATATGAAAGAGTTTCATATTCACTCTCCAGTCCTAATGGAGCTTCCTTTCTTCCATTGGACAATGGCTACCCTTGCAATGTCCCCTATCACGAAGCTTTCTTTTTCTGACAGCGACCTCACGCTTTTCGATTGGGAATATATCCTTTCGACGTTGTCAATTCCGACCTTGTCGCACATCTCCTTCGGATGTGTGAACATAGCCTTCCCTGATCTACAGGTGTTTCTCTCTAGGCACTCCTACATCACGACACTCGATCTTTCCAGGAATACTGCCATCGGCCACCTCAAACCCTTCTCCTCACAAAAATTACTCCCCAACCTCGACCACCTTATCGCTAATTCCGAATATCTCGCTCATTTCCTCGAACCGCCTTCCGCCTTTCCAAACCTGCAGACCATCACCATGGCTACAGGCCACATCAGTAGCTTCCGCGTCCTTGATTATGAGATGCGTCAATTCAATACTGTTCTATGTCGTATCGCGGCGCGCGGACGCAACGTTGCGCTCAACCTACGCTTCGTATCTGACGCAGGACTCTATGGGCTGAATACATGGCTAAGATCCATCCATATGCGCGTGGGAACGGAGATTCTGGAGCAGATACCTAACGTCGCCAAGCTAGAGGTCTCCGTCAATATTCCCCCGGACTACGATACTCTCGTTGATCTACTGAAGTTTTTCCCGATGTTTCCGTCACTCAAGCGTTTGACGTTCTCCGGATCTTTTTGGAATGCCAAGTCTAATCCAGATGCAATACGACGGGCAATTTGGATGTCGTTACCTGAGCTGGAGACCATTGATGAACAAAAAAGGCCGCCAGAAGTTGAGCAGAGCCAGAGTTCACGTTGAGAGATTGAAGTGCCCTTCAGGAAAGAAATGACTTCAGCTTTTGCTGGCACTACCTTGTGACAGGGCTTGGATAAGAGGTATGGATACCACCGTTTCAAACCTGGAATGCAACGTGATTTGTATCTCGACCTGTCCTACGGCACTCTACTCAAAATATATGCTACAATCTTCTTGCGCGACAATGTTACCTGTGGAAGTGTGAACCATGTATATTGTCGGTACATCTGCGTCAATCACGAGGCAGACAAAAGAAAGTACCTAGTCCCCCAAATATACCCTTAAACATTCCGAAAACCGTAGACGAAGGGGGACTTACTGTCAGAGAATGAATATGAGCTGCGCTCATCACGTGTTGTCGGCTGCGCCGCGTCGTGACCGCAAGCTGTTTGACTCTCTCCCTCCAACTAGTCGCTCGAACAGAATTCATTAGCAGAACTTTTTGTGATACAAAACGTATATTATTACTCTTATCCTAGTCGTTTTTTATTCGCCCACCCACCCGCTGCCTCTTTGTGATATCATTTTGATGCGATGTTCTTTTCTTTCCATGACATTTTGTCCACGCGTTTGGGGGTCAGTTCCTCAGCACTGACTCGCAGATGTATTCCAGTCCTTTCTGCCTGAATGTATTCTCCTCGATGTGACCCCTATTTTGGGGGAATACCTTTCATGCAGAGAGTCTCTCACCCATCCTATGGACACCGTGTCAGGGAAGATTAGAATGTTGAGATTGTTGGAATCCCATCAATTTTACATATCACACCAGCCACTCCGCCACTCGTCACACAGGGTTGTGGCCAGCATTATTTCGCCTTTATCCATTCAATCACAATGCTTCCATTGTCTACGGAATACACTTATATACGACCACTCTCAGAGATGCCCCTCAGTCACTTATACCGGACTGAGGGGTGAGTAATTACGCACTTTACACAGCTACCATAAAAGCTAATTGTGCCTGGTAGATTAACTTACGCTTGTCTCTAGGTACAATCTAAATTTAGTCACTTATACCGGACTGAGGGATTAACTTACACTTGTCTCTAGGTCTGATTTCTAACAGAGATATACCCTTCTTAAGGATGTATTATTTATCACTATCGCTAGACATCTAATTCCAGGTCATGCCCGGACACTAAGGTCACATGTCAAAATACACTCTTCCTGCATGACGTGCCTTCATTTGGAAAGGTGCTATGTTTATATAATGTTTTAAGGGTGCCCTCTGGCCACATTGCCCACTACTTTTGAGAGAACAACACACTTGGCAGTAAATCCCATTTTTATAAGACCAGTGTCACATGCAAGGAGCCACAAAGCATCAAATTGGAAAACATGATGGGAAATAGTCAAAAATAGAGGCAATGATTTACTTGTATAATCAATGACTTTTTTCAAAAAATTGATGAGTAACAAACGGCTGTGTGGAAGAGGATCAAGTCCCAATGCCTTGCATAATGAATGAATCTCAAGTATAGATGTCATTTTTTTGTGAGCATGAAAAAGAACGGATTCAAGCAAATCAAGCTGTAAACAATGTGGGTCTGTCAATGCAAAACTTGATGAACATTCAGAACCAGAGGACACAGCACAAAGGCCATTTAAACAATGATGTATCAATAGATTCTGTGAATCAACAACAGGTCCTTGCTTTGACAAGCCATGAGACACAAGTGATTTATTTATACAAGACATCAAAAGAAAAGGGGGAGAATGCAAATGGGTTGCTGTCATTGACAGAAAATATAGTATTCATAATTTTTGATACAAAAGAGATATTTGATGTTGAAGTAGATTGTGAAGAGCAAAGTGCCAGACTGACAATAGATAACAGACAGGAAGAGCAGAGGATGAAACTTAAAAAACAGATTAAGGCAGGATCTACAAAAAAAATGAGAACAAACCATTTATGTGAGACAGGCTATCTGATTGAGGAGGAACCAGAAACAAAGCTTCCCCAACTGAAGAGGGATAGCCAAAGGAAATAGATTGTTTGGACACTTCTTATCCATCAACCACCATCATCCCTTTTGGGGTCCTGGCAGTTCTGGTGTTTAGTTAGCAATATACTCTTTTTATGCATGTAGCCCAACATGCCATCTCCCCATCCTCTCCTCCTCTCTTCCCTCCCAGTCTGCCCCTCACCAGCTATGTTGTCCAGCTCCAAACATATGTCTAGGCCTTCAGCCAACAGTGCAGGCCCCCCTGACACTGCACCACCACTATGACAACTCCCGACTCAAGCTGACATCAGGACCCTACTGGCTGGCAATGCTGGCCTGGTTAGGTTGGCCAACAATGCAAGATGCTGGCTCAAGACAAAGGAGTGGATTTTTGCAGGCAAATTTTATAACTGCATGAAGCTCATACATGTGCTCATAACTGCAGCTGTGGTTACAAAGGGCACAAAGCTAGAAAGCAAAGCCAGGAATGCTGTCCTGGCCATGGATTTTCTGCTAGAAGACAATGTGACTGACCTGTTGGCCTCAACCATTGTGGATGCTGTGGCATCCAGAGTCCTGGACTGCATAGGTGGCACTGCAGAGAGCCTGGCCTCCTCCTCCAGCTTTGTTGCCGCTGCCAATGCCTCTCAGGCCAAAACCACTCTCACCCTCAAAAATGTTACCTCAGAGCTCACAGCCATCATGAGCTCTCTGAACAATGTAGCAGCCAAGCTTGCCACTTCTTCAGCCAGTTCGGAGGCCCCAGCCCCCCTGATGCCCCCCACCTGGGCCAACGTTGCCACTGGCAGCCTGAGACCCCTCAACCACCAAGTCCTGGCCACCTTCAACTCCTCCCTTACACCCCAACATACCCAGCTTTAGCAGAGGCTGCTTTGCAATGTGAAGATGGTCCTGATTGAGGTAAGTCCTGCTGACCCCACTGCCCTACAGGATTGCACACTGAACAGCTTGTACAAGCTCTACAAACAGGTAAACAAACACCTTGGAGAAATTGACAAAGCCATGGCTATGGTGACAGCCATGGATAATGTGTCATCCCCTGCCCTGTAATGTGGATCAAGGGCATCACAGCCCTCAAACAAGGAGCCCTCCTTGAATTTGACTCTGTGGCATTGGCTTCAAAGTTCCATGGCTATGCACATGACCAGGAGTGGGAGGCTGCTATGACCAACTTTGGGGACTCAACACATGCTTAGCAAGGCTCACAACTTAATTATCCACTTTGTACCATGCCAAGGCTTGTTTGACCCATGCAAAGCAGATGACCTCCATGCACTCAAGGCAGAAAATGGCCTGCCAATAGGCTCCATCACCTCAGCTACCTGGCTCAAACAGATCAAAGACAGATCCCCATTGCAAATGCTAGCCTCCCTTAAAATAATGTGCAACATAGTGGAGGCCACTAACCAACTCCTACAGGACCATGTCTTCATCATAGGACACCATATTGTCATCTGCAAGGACATCAGGGAGCCTATTTGTTGCAACAATTGCCACATATATGGCCACCTCTGAGCTAAGTGCCCTAATCCATCCTGTTGTGCTCACTGTTCCAGCAGGGACCACACCACTTTACATTGTGACAAGAGTTCCCCAGCCCAATGTGCTAGCTGTGGCAAGGGCTCAGGACACACAAGCTCCTTGCACAAATGCTCCAAATCCATCAGGTGCTACCATGATCTGGATTCCCATTATCCAGAGAACAGCATGCTATTTTTATCAACCAGCAACTCTGAAACTTGGGTCCTGAATCCCAAGAAGCTCTCAACCTTGCTGCCAGACCCCTCATCCTGGCTTGCACCAACCTCCTCTGTCTCCTCTGCCTCTAGCCATTGCTACCAAGCATTGCTCATGGACTTCTTCAAACCATGGCTGAGCACCCCCATGCACCCACCTGCATCACAATGACTTGCTGTACTGGAACACCACAGTACCTGCATATCTGGCAGCAAAACATACATAAGTCAGATGTTGCACAAAGCAGCAATGCTGAATACTGCTGACTCCAATGAGTGGGACATGCTAGCCCTTCAGAAACCATACCTCAATGGTCTGGGAAAGACCCAGGCCTCCTTGCAGTGGGTAGTGCGCTACCCTACAACACACTGCCTTGATGGGAGTAAATGCCCAAGATCTATTCTCCTGATTAATGCTAATATCTCTTCTGACTCTTATATCTTTTTAGATGTGGCCTTGGCTGATATCATGGCTATCTGTTTTCATGGCAAAGTTGGCTACACAGCCATCTTCAATGTCTACAACAACTGCCTCAACAATGACAGCCTTAAGTCCCTCTCCTCTTACCTTCAATCCAACTTCAGACTGGCATGCCCTACTGATAATGACCACATGATCTGGCTGGGTGACTTCAACAAATACCACCTGCTATGGGAGTTGGTAGAAAATTGCCACCTGAACTCCTCTAATGATAATCTGCACACACTCTTTCACCTGCTGGGCAAGTACCACATAGACCTTGCCCTGCCTGCCAGCCAGCCAACATTTCAGACTATTGCCAACCGCTGGACATGCCCTGACAACATCTGGTACAGACATGGGCATACTAACCCTATTGTCTCCTGCGATGTGAAACCCTTGCTGCAGCTGCCACTAGCAGATCATCTTCTCATTGCCATGGTGGTGGAGTTACCACTGTGGCATGTTGTACCAACACTGTTTAGGGACTTCAGGTCAGTAGACTAGGAGACCTTCAACAATGCTCTCAAGAAGAAGTTGTGCCCCCTCTTTTCCCCTAGACTGATTGCCTCAACAGAGGAGTTTCACATCAGGGTCTCAACACTGACAGCATTGATCCAGGACATTATCAATAATGATGCCATTGTCCTGCTCTGCAGATCCTATCTATATACCAAGAGGTGGTGGAACAATGAGCTAATGGCTTTAAAGAAAAAATGCAACCAGGCTAACAAACTTGCCTATAGGTTCCATGATATTGTTGACCATCCAGCCACTGCTGAGGCCAACAGATTGTCCTGCCTGATGGCTGAACACATTTGTAGTGCAAAGGAGCAGCACTGGAATGACTGGCTTGAGAACATTGCTGCCAGGCAGATATACACAGCTAACAAGTATGTGGTTTGTTAACCTACTGACTTTTCTAATGACAGTATAATGAAGTCACAGTTGTGTGGGAGCTTAAAGTTCACACTGCACAGAATCAGACCAGTTCGGTCTATCGACTATGTAGTATAAACACAAAAATAAGCTGCT
>QGOA01013515.1:0-12362 GCA_003313075.1 Termitomyces sp. MG16
AGCAACTTGATGGTCGACACACTCATTGCCAACGCCGGTGTTGACGAGTAAGCACCGCGTTTTCACTGAGCCATAAACTCACCTTATTTCCGTCAGTCTCCGCTCAATCGTCCGCAGCCTTCTTGCATCCAATTCCCCAAGTCTTGCCGCCTCTTTTACAAGCGCGGCTCGATCTCGTTTACATCAAACAGCCCCGAAAACCAGTGTGAACCCCTACGCTCTTTTTATGCTCCAATCTCAAACGACGCCTGCGGCACCCACGCAACATCTTTATGACGTCCTGGTCCGCGCTCGCACTTTATATGGAGCTGGAATGGGGTTTTCCAGCCTCAAATTGTTGACATCTGTCATACGCGCCTCCGTTGGGCTTCGGTGGGAAGACGACAGTGATCTGGGAACTCTTTTCGCCTTCGTAGATGCGGATATCGGACAAGCAATCCAGGTAAATACGGCATTCTTCGGAATATAGGTCGTGGTGCTGATGATGGACTGACTCAAGAGCTCAAAAGAGGAAATTGAAGGTGGGCGTGTGAATGATTGGGGAACTGCGCGTGAGATCGTGGATGACCTTAGAGGAGTGATCAAAGAAAGCAAGAAAGATGTTCAGGTGTGGGGAGGCGAATTCCCGTTTGAGCGCACAGCGTCTAGCCTGGAGTACTGGAAGATCTAATCTTCTTCCTCTGGGCGTAGTGATCACTTGTGCCGCTAGCTCCTAACGAGAAAGTCTATCAACCAATTTCCGGTTGCGTATCGTGCATGGGACACGCTATCCAATCTAGATAGTTTGAAGCCATCTATGTCATGCGTCACCTACAAGAGTCAGAATCAATCAGGGAAGAAAGGTAGCCAAACGCCGAATAGTTCGGCTCCATGGCGGGGATAGACCGCTGATGTAGACTAGACTATTGATAAATCCTCGGAGACAGTATAAATATTCTCGAAGATATGTTTGAGCGCGATAACCATGCGAGAAAGAATATACATAGGACAAGGGAGTTATGGTTATGAAAGTGGATCAGACTTGATGCCGATGCGCCCTCTATTTTCACACCTTGGAGCTGTCTCTTGATATCTATGTGTGAACATCAAGACTCGTGGTCGGTCGTCATCTATCGTGATAAATCTGATGACGAGGTATTCATAACCAGATTGAAGCGATCTAAGAAACAACCAACTAGACGATATTAGACAGATCAAGCCTAACCTGCAGGCTCAAGAGGAAATCAATATGTCATTGGAAGACAAGCGTATAAAAGCGCAGAGAGCAGGGTTCAGACAATTTCAGACAAGGTGTAGTCCACCAAAAATTCGACGAGCTCGATCACCACCATCACACATTCTATCAATGATGAAGCGTATTATTGGACCAATTAGGCGAAGTAAGTCCTTGCTACTTCAGATCTCCATGTATTTTTTTTTTCGGATCCTTTCAATCGAGAGTTTCTAATCGTTTCTGATCTTAACTCCTGAGATACATTTGCACTGATGATGGCGTTCCACAGTGACAAATCTTATATCGGGCTAGTTATAGATATGGACTAAATTTGTTGGATATCTTGGATATCTTTGATCGATTGTCAACCTAAACTCTCATCAGTCTGGTGTAAAGCACAATAGCAATACAGGCCGATCAGTACTAATGCTTCGTAACATTCTTGACATTGCTGTAAACAAGAATCTGTCATATGGTAATGCATCAACGCACTGCCCTTGTCATTGAAACTGATTCTAAGCAGACGGGATACAAAAACGGTATACTCATCCCGGGGAGCGTTCAGCAACTTTACATCAAGAAGCCTTCCCCTTTCTTGATCGGTGCGGGTACATCCATGAACTGGTCACCTTTCCATTTCTCGGCTAGTTGGCATTGATCAATTCAGAAGGACAGCGTTGTGCGGCTCCGGCTCATTTGATAGATGTCATAACGTTAGCCAAGATATCTGCAGGATTCGAAGTCATCGGATATGAATGACAACGACAAGCGGGGTTTATTCACAGTGCTCCATACATTCTGGACTTTGTGTTCATTTTTGGCACTGCTTATTTGATTCCATCCAAAGGCTTTATGAGATATATCCCTGTTTAACCTAGATCCTCAAAAATGGGAGCCTAAGGTGAGACATAGAATACATCTATGGTAGCAGACGTACTGAAACTCTCGTGATGTATTTTCCGACTCTCCACTGTCAGAGCTACCGCGTCCAAACGGTCTAATATCGAGGATAGAATCGGGAGCATATGAACAGGTTTTATTTGTTATTTGTTTTGTTATCTCGGATAATGCCAGGAAAATAAAGAGATATGTATTAAATCAGTAATAGGTTTCAAGGTAGCAGGCGGATTGAACGTCACTGGTTTGTACTGATTTGGGCAGTATATGAACGCAGTCTCAGTCGAGGCGGAGACTCATAGAGTCGACGAGAAAAGAGAGAAACATCGCTCAAGCATCTCGGTAAAGATGGTGATTTATGATTCCTGTTCGATAGAAGAGGAAGGGCCAGTCAGTATAGCTGTGCATCGTGCACAGGTTGAGCACCTAACTCGATTTCAAGACCGTCTGTGCAAAGGCTTATCGATCAGCATTCGATGGGTTGCATTAGTCTTACAGTCTCCATTTTGTTTTCTCATTATCCAACTCTCGCGACAATTATGCTCGAGAAGGCAAAAAAACTCGGCACGGAAGCACGGCCAATAAGGCACTTTGATCATCATATGTGTATCATAGCCCGTATATCCCGTGCAGCCCGAATCAATGATGAGAGCGCTTCTTTCCGTCGGCGCTAACATAAATGGTGATAGGCGCGTTCAGGATAATCTGTTGATACACCGCGAACGGTCGATCTATAGACATTCGGAGGGATCCAGGTTCGAAAGGAAATGAAGGAGTAAAGGTTTGTCCAAGTTACTTCATAATCCTTGACCGTGAGCTCGCTCAGTTTCAAAATTCAGCCATCATGATCCTTCCAAGGTTGCTCATCAAGAACCCAGCCTTCACATGATCGCAGCACAGGAAGCCTTGGCTCAGGGATATTAACTCGAAAGGAAGACAAGCGAGTATGGAAGTTTCATTTCATCTGGTGGTTCACACACTTCCACTTTTACGAGAGCTGGATGAAAACAAAAATCATGACCGACTTACAAGACTAGACCGGCCCCGGCAGCCAAAACCACAGAACCAGAAAGATGGGGGCCTTATCTTATTAAATGCAAAATAAGAATGGAGATAATGATATCTTTAAAGGGCTCAGCAGCAAGGTGCCGAAGAGAGCGAATAGGATAGCGGTCCGCGAACGAGAGCAGTGTATGTACTCGGCCCAAAGTGGGACTCTCCTCCGGACATGAAACACAGAATTTTGATTTTGATTTGGTCGATGGAGCAATCTATTTGTAGATTTGTAGACCTACAACTATCGCCATTGTGGAAATTCCGGCCTCATCGCATAAGAGATGAAACGAACCGACTGTTGGGAGTGAGCTAGCCAAGTTAACATGTAGGTGATCTGGAGTTTCTTGGTCCTGCAGAGAAAGCATATAAATAGTAGAGCATATTCCATCGCTTGTCATTTGATCATCAACGATTCAATAGTATTCTTTAGTCCTATATCATTATCAGTGAGGGCAGTGGAATTCCACTCGAGTCAGTCCTGAATAGACGATGTATCGGAGCACAATGCATGCCCCACAGCCTGAACCAGAACTAGTTTACAGAACTATATACCCACATTTTTAGAAGCCTCACGTGTGTGGATTGATGAGGGATTAAGAAACCTTCTCCAAATCCGGATGGATTAAATTTGAAGAGTGCCATGGAACGAGGAACGAGATAGTACAAAAAAATTACAAGCACACTCCGAGGAAACACAACCACAAGAAGTAGCCAATAGATCAACGAGTACCTGCTCCCCAAGTTCCGACTTCCATGGCAAGATCGTAATGGTTGACCAACTTGTTCTAGTACAAAGCTTCTAAAGCGTTTATTGAGAGTGACTGCTTCAGCCATCATGATCGCTATGATGTGAGACAATTTTCCGGGCGGAGCAAAGCTAGACATTAAGGATTGAGGATGCCGAATGATGAAGCCATAGTATGTATTTTTGGTAACGAGAGAAACTCCGTTAAAGTACGGAGCCAATAAGTTGACTGGAGATTGGATTTAAGGCGCTTTAGAACGCTAGAAACTGACTGATGAATCTCGAAATCGCTAATGGGAGCCCTGAGTTTGTAATGGAGCGCCTAAACAAATTAATCAACTAGGTCACGTGATCCGTTAGGGTAGGTTCTTTGGCGATTGATATTTTGCCAATGGAGTTGAAGGCGTTCGAATTCGTGGTCTGATTGACAACGATCCTGGATGTTCCACTGCCACTCAATATATAATTTGCCGGAAACTTCATTCGCTCCATGGTTGTCTCAATTCCACATGTGCTCAACCTCTGTGAAGTCGCGTGTTCTCGTGGCCGAGCTCGCCTAATTGGTCCAATAATACGCTTCATCATTGATAGGACGTGTGATGGTGGTGATCGAGCTCGTTTGGTGATTACAAAGGAAATCACAAGTGCTTACGTGTACTTATCAATTTTGAAACGATCTTGAACCATATATCAACGTTGCATCACACAACTCAGTTAATCGAGTATCTGTTGAGACTCCGGACTTTCTTATTTAAATCGGCCATGCGATTTACGGCATTCTCCCCCTAATACGATGTCACTTACATCTAACTCGTTCTTAATCTCTCCGACAATTGAAACGTTTCGTTTAGGTCCTTTCGTTGTTCCACGTGTTTGGACAGGTCTCTGGCAACTCTCGAGCAATGCTTGGGGTACTGCTCCGGTCTCAAAAATTCGACAGAGTATGGCAAAATATGTGCAACGTGGTTACACTGCGTTTGGTAAGACCTCCAGTTACTCTTTCTTCTTGTCAGATTGACTGACTCGTATCCACTATCCTAGATATGGTACGTTTAGCATATTTTAGAAATTTCCTGAGACTTTCTAACAGCTCGTGACAGGGTGAATTGTCTTACTGTCTTTTCGCCCTTCCCGTTACTCATAACTTGAAAACACAGCCGACCACTATGGTAGCGCAGAGATTACTTTTGTAAATTTGTCCTTGTTCATTTCGGGTCTTGATGAGTAACTAATGGAAATTATGCAGGGCCAATTCCGTCGCACATTACCCTCAACTGAACACGTCCTTGGGGCAACCAAGTGGTGTGTATTCAAACATGTCACAGTTTCTCGTCCTCTTGTCATGAATGCGGTTCGCGAACGCATGGATCGCATGGGCACGACAAGTGTCGACCTTCTTCAAGTATGTTCAATATCCCTCTCAGGCCATGAATACTCTGACAAGATCCGTAATTGGGGTATAGTTCCATTGGCAAGATTATACAGACTCTAGTTACATGGATGCTCTGTGCATTTTACGTGATCTCAAGGCTGAAGGACTCATCTCTGCGATCGGATTATGCAATTTCGACACGATTCGAACAGATGAGATCTGCACTCAGTTAGGTACGGGGGTCATCGTCTCGAACCAGGTTCAGGTACGTTGGGATTAATGGATTTACTTAAATTGTGCAAGAAAAACCATGAATTCGCAGTTCTCGATCATTGATACACGCCCTCTACATGGTATGGCGGATGTGTGCGAAAAACATGACATCAAACTTCTGACTTACGGAACCCTTGTGCGTATTTACTATCTAGTCTTTGTGTTGTCATGTTCATAAAAGATTATTTCATAGTGTGGTGGATTTCTTTCCGATAAATGGCTAGGTCAACCAGAGCCGGATCTGTACTCCAGCAATCTCACCCCGTCTCAGAGAAAGGTGAAATAGATGAATTTACTCGTTTTTTAATATTCTGACTGACTGTGGGGTCAAGTACCTCGATATGATTATTAAAGCTTGGGGCAGCTGGACTCTTTTTCAGTCACTCTTGAAAACACTTCGAACTATTGGTCATCGTCATGGAGGTTTGAGCATCGCGAACATCGCCACGCGATGGGTTTTGGATCATCAATTTGTGGGAGCTGTCCTTATTGGTGAATACAAACAAATCCTTGATTGACTTAAAACGTCATCGCCAATTGACCTCTATACTCAGGTGCGCGGCTAGGTGTCTCGGAGCATATTGATGATAATCACAAGACGTTCGGATTTCATCTTACTCCGGAGGACGGCGATGATATAGAGGCAGTACTGGCCCACTCCAACGGCCGGACCATCATCACGTCGATTGGTGACTGCGGTGCTGAATATCGTTGAAATGAATTGTACAGATCATTGTGAAAAGCGGATATTTCTATTTATCAATACTTGAGGTCAATCAACACTTCCTGACCTGATCGAATCGGCAAGTGTGGCCAGCTCCTTACTAGTAATTTCAGTAATCACATCAAGAGAAAAGTCTTTGCGAGCTTCCTCGAAGAATGATGATCTGGTATAAATTAAAAGAAGATGTTATGCGGTGTACATTTTTGATGCATGTAAATTATGAAAAGGGAATGCAGGGAGAGTAAAAAACTAGAGTTTTCTGGAAGAGGTCGGCGGTAGGCGCCGAATGGGTTGTAGCTTCGCTTCAAATCGCGTAATACGGTTGTCTTGGGATGCCAGTCTCGGAAGGCATCCCTTAAGTCTGGAATTTCTCGTGGAAAAAAGCTTATCACTCGCTCGTCTGTGATCGATCTATCATTATGAGATGAGCGCGGAGCGCTTGTTTGAGCGTCAAAATTTGGTCACAATACACACCTTGTAATCATTTTGTTCCGAAGCTGCGTTGAACGACTCGAGAACTAGCTCCGGATGCTGGTCTTCTAGCTCATCATTGGTAAGAAAAAGATATTTGACGGCCAAACTGGGGTGACATTTTGAATCAGCACAGTAGACTGATAAATGAAGTCCTCAAGCCATATGGCCTTAACGCACGTATATGTAGAAATTTCCTCGTGGGCAGTTAGTTGAATGTGACCCACGCCGTTGAGAGATCCGGCAGCCGCTTCCGATAGATGCATCGTTAATCCGGAATCAGAGATACCGTAATTGAGGATACGGATGAGGAGTACAAGAAGGTTGGGCAAAAAATCCGACGAACTGAAATGATACATTTCAACGTGAAACAGCACAGATCCTACAAGACGCAGGTCGAGGCATACTGGTAGGCATCACCATCAATATACAAAGCTCCCAAGATTAGGGATGTGATGCGGCTGTGAACAGGCCAGAATAAATCGGCACAACTTGATCGTTTAGAGAAGCCACGTAAACTCTTCGTCTGTAGTAACGGCAAAATGAGTGATTACCTCAGTTGAAGCGGAACACTTGGAGACATATGCCATGGTCTACGATACGTTTGAGAGGCTTTACATAATTCTTTGATACCTCGCTCTCTGTGTTTGGAGTTGATGCCAAAAGGTTGAAAAACAGCGTAACGAAGATAGTTAGAAAAGTGCAGCAAGACAGGAGAATCAAAAGAGGAGGATCAATCAGGTCTAGAGTTAAGATGAACTATTGTCAAGGAAACCATCATACCTGAAACTCGAAGAGCTCGCGAGCTGCTGCAGTCTCGAAGTACTAAACACAAATATTAGTATTAAATATAAATTGTATCAAAACGGACGATAGTTTGTATCACAGACAACCTACCTGGAAATAAGGCTGGAGCAAAGATATCGTAACGGCCCAATAACAGCCCAAGGTGAATGCCACATAATGCTAGGCAGCACACACGTTGCGGCCTCTGGTGCTTACTCGCTTCTAGATGAGAAACACTTGACGCTGGCAAGAGAAGTGGAAATGCCCCCGCAGTACCGAGAATGCTTTCCGTTGCATCTAATACCGTTTTGGCTACGGAACCCGTATGCGACACCTTCACGGCGTGTGATGTCCGGATGTGCCCGTCTTGGATCAACCGATCCAAAAGATGAGTGGACACGATGGAGCCTTGTGAATGAGTCGCCACTATAAGGACGTCTGCAGCATTAATATCATCCTGGTTCGCTTTCAAGTTTGCACACAATCTACTCAGTACCAGCGTTAATCACCTCGACAGTGTACAAATACATCAACCTGCCTGGTCACGCGGCCTTCAATTGTCCCCTCTCCCTCCAGCGGCACTTTCGTGATCTTGTCCAGCTTTACTCCGTTTGCCTCCTGAAACTCTTCAGGCGCTTGTACTGTCATATTCGCAAATTTTGAGCTAGTACCCGCCGGCTACATGAGTATCATGTTAGTACACATATGACGGCGCAAGAGTGGACAAAGAATTCGACAAAAGAAAAAAGAATGAGTGTGGAGGTGATCGGGGAAAGAAAGGCAGACTAATGAAAATTCTGTTCGCTCCTATCCAATGTTCTGTAAAGAAGGGTGGCATCAAACCCGAGTCGACGGCAAAGACGGGGAAAACAAAGACGCGAACAGAGGTCACGCGCCGGAAATAAGGAGAAGCTGAGAAAAATAGCGTATAGAAAAAGATTGGAAATTGCTCATGGTGGCGTGCTCCGCTTCGCTTTTTCAGAAGCAGTTGTAAAAATTTCTTCACTTTTCGGTGCGACAACTGGATAGAGACTAGAGGCTGAAGCACTGGAATATCCGCGGAGCAAAATGCCGGAAATGAAGGAAATGTCTGGGTTCGAAATTTCCAGAAGTGGGAAATGCCGGAGATTGGAGCAAATGAAAGGAGAAAACCGTCAGCCCATTTCTCGCATCTCATCAGAAATTCGCCACAACAAGCGTCAGTGGACAGCCCACAAACAGGGCTACGACCAGATCCCGATTAGAATCTGTATTGATAGCACTGTGGGGGGAAAACCCAGGAATCCCGCGACAGGTGGAAGAATTGTGAAGGACGAAGCGGGAATAAGCGAAAGAAGATCTGAACCACAGGTTGAATCTGAGCCATAAAGCTCGTTCGCCCCATTACAAATTATTTCACCTCATGGTAGTGGTGTGTGAAAACGAAAAAAGACGGCGAAAAAAGGAGGAAGATCCAGAAACAATTAGAACGAACTCATCTCTCCAATAACGCTCCGCAAGCGCCTGGAAACCAGCCGTGCACGCCAATTACAACCACGCGCTTACACCCCCTCAGCACGTCCTCTTTTACGTCTCCCATATCCCTCTCTTTGCCTTTGCCCTTGCCTTTACCCAGACCCCACCTTGAACTAGAGGTAGACGTCGACAGCGGTGGATGGGGAGGATTCACAACATCATAAGCGCGCGGGAGTTCCTTGCCAAAATATTTGAGACTCTCTGCCCTCTCCTGCCTTCGCTTCTGCTGCTTGTTCGCACCCGACGTCTGGGCACCTTCGTCGCCACTGAACAAGATTCCACTGACCAATCGCATCGTCTTGGGGGTAACCGAGGAAGAGCGTGAAGTTGAGAGCGTAGTGGCTTTGTCTGCTGGTTTCTCCTTATTCTTCTCCCATTGGCCGGACTTGTCCGTAGCAACGGGCTTGGTCTTCTCCGAGGGAGTAGCTGCACCCTTCACAGTGGCATCGCGACCCCGTTTTTGTGCTGGTGCCTGAGTTTGAGTTTGCAGATCCTGTTGCGGTTCATCATCGGGCACATCCATCACCTCCATCCCGTTCTCGTCCCTCTCAACATTCTGCGCCGGCGGAGCAGTGATAGTCTTGACGATGAGAGAGAGATCTCGAGGAAAAGAAAGATGCCTATCCGGACCTGTTCAGGGCGATAGTAGCCTTGACAGGGTTAAGCGTCCTCGGTGACTGTTCCAGCTCCAAGACTTTCGAAGTCTCGCTGTGCGCACCCACTGCGTCTTTTACCTCGCTGATGCCTGTTAGTGCAGGCCCCGTGTTCGTTTCGGTTTCCGGTTTCTCGTCCGGTGCGTATGTTGTTGCTGTGGCCCGCCAGTACTTGCAGGAGTAGTAGGTGTAGGAACGAGAGTTGATGTGGAGGCGGACGAGTACCACGTCCAGGCGTTGTACTAGACACTCGAAGATGCCGGGAGTGCAGCATCCTCAGCATCTCCTGAGTTGGGTCTTGGGGTCGACGTTAGATCGATAGACTCAAGAAGCGATTGCACCCTGTCATCTGCGGGTGCGAGGGCCGAATTCGAATCAGAGTTGGACTCTATGGGTGGAGTGGGCGTTGTCCCACGAATGGTAGATGCAGGTGAGGGATCACGGCTTGAGGGCTGCGTAGATTCTGCGGGCGCGGAGACAGTTACTGTAGGAGGAGGACCATTCAACGTAAGACCATCACGAGGAAGATGTTTGGATGGTAGATATAGCGGTGGTTTGAGTGGTGGTTTCTTCCGTTGTGACCGGTGGTGAATCGATGACAGGAGTTGGATCTGGCGTGATGATCGCGATCTCTGGTACAGCTAAGGTAGTCTCTGGTGTCGGGTTTGATTCAGTGGGGTCTGGACATGGTTCAGAGACTTTAAAGAGATGAACTGCATCATGACGGTCAGAGATTGTAACAACTGACTTGGTTTTGAATCTAAAACATCTTTGGGAACTTTATCTATTGGAAGCTTTGGCCGTCCAAGCAAGGGTATACTAAGAGTAAATCTGCTTGTCGAAGGATTAAGAGATGATAGCCTTGGTATGCCGGTGGTACTGTCGTTACTCGGGCTTGTGACCATGGCATGAGTTGCGATGGATGTTGGCGAAGAGGATAGTAGGTGAGCGAGAGAACCAGCAGCGTTTGGAGGTGGGCTGACGGGGAATGGCTCGTGACGGCGAAGGGATTAATGTAGGAGGCTGCGACGGTGGAAGCGGCATTGTTGCTGCATGAATTGGAGACGTAGCATCCTGGTTTACTGCCGGTCCAGCTGGAGGCGGCGAGTTGGTTTCGACTGCTACTTCCCTAATGGACGTACGCTCAATTGATGTAACTGCCCTTTGGTGCAACTGGTCAGCCTTGCCTCGTCCTCTGGCTCTAGAGAGCGAGCCAAACCAAGACAGCTTGGGCGTTGGTGTCAGGTAAAGGAGACGGTATTGGCTCGGAGGTGCTCATAATTGGAGAACTAGCTGTGATGTTGATTGATGGCGCTGCAGCAACTGGCTCAGTCGGCACGGGACGGTTGTGGCGCTTTCTGCGATGATGAAGATACATCTTCTAGACGATGCATGAGACATGCTTCATCATAAATCAGATAACATACCTTGGCTCGCTACGTCCCTGCCATTCGTAATGGCCACTGATTGTTCAGCCAACGATGGCGCATCCTCTAAATAATAGCTTGCAATTTGCTGAGCATTCATTATTATTTGAAACAACACACCTTGACTATGTGTTCGTTGAATCACACCACTTCCGCGGCCAACCATAGCAGCTAATGTTTGCTCTTCGTTTTCTTCGGCGTCCAGTTCATCCAACGAGAAAGTCTTGATCACAGGCAGATTCGATTTAGCAGATGCCAACGGCACACCGTGCTCCGGTTCCGCAAGGAGTTTGCTCGTTTGCCTTTTGACCCGCACTCAGAAATCTCCCTGACAACATCCGGCATAATGTGGTTCCAGCCCTGTCCCAGACGCAAATCTTACTTTACTTACACTACTTTGCATGCTGATTATACTTAGATTGTTAATTATGTGTTATTATCTAGGGCGGATCATTCGAGATCACTTTGCTGCTGCCAATTGGGATTCCGATATTTTGTTGTCCTCAAAACTGGCCATATATCCCGTAGTGTTACCGATTATTACAAATGGCAGTCCGTGCACTCAGTACATTTACCCTACGTGTGCGAAGTCATTTAATGAGTTTGTGAGAGGGAACCCATCTTGCAGACAAACAGCACCAAACATCCATTAAGCGTCGCGCTGACGTCTACAAATTGTGTATTCTTCGAGCTGTAAAGTATAGTGTATGTCTTAAGCTTTAATCTATGTACCGCATACATGACTTTCTCAATTTGTGATAGTGGGGCCAACCTAGTCATCAAGCGGGCAGCAGTATGATCTCACACCAAACTCTCTATTCATTGGCGAACACCCTTGGTGTACTGGCAATGATAACTGCAGTCGGATACCATGTTGTTGCTGTGAACGAGAAGTATATCACCAGTGGAGATGCCAACAAGACAAAACAGCATTGAGCTAAGTAGTGCGTCCCATTCAATACCTACCCATTTCTTGTCTCTTGGGTCCACTAATGCTGTTCTACAGGCTTGTGGTATAGGGCGTTGAGCTTGCCTGTAACAAGTCGACTCTTATCATATTTGACTTTCATTGGAACCTGATATGTCGTGTTGTTCCATCACTGCTCTCGCCAAAGGATGGGAAAGCGTGAGGACTCAAAATCATAGTGGTAAATCATACCATCGGCGTGATGGATTTCACAGTCGAGCTACGTTGAGGCAGGGAATTACCTCCCTCCGCTCAACCAACTG
>QGOA01013557.1:0-11174 GCA_003313075.1 Termitomyces sp. MG16
AGAGATGGGAACGGTGTGTATGGAAGATAAAGTCGACGGAGAGGATGTTACTTTTGTGGTTGTAACAGCTGCAGAAGATACCGGCACTGAAATCGAGGCACTTGTAGCTGACGTTGAAGACCTGTTGAACGAGACAGAGGAAGCAGGCGGCAAAGAACTGGATACTGCAATGGAAGAGGTAGGAAGTGAAGAACTTGTGAAAGATATGGTCAGGGAAGAGCTTGTGGAAACAGGGCTCTCAGACGCAAGAGACAATACAGTCTGTGGTAGAACCACAACGGTACTAGTCGGGACGATCGATGCAGAGGACGTCGCACTGACTGACTCGGAGGCGGCACTGACGAAAGGAATGAGCAAGAAAAGCCCCTGCACGACCCTGTTGGAGGCAATCATGGGGGTTAACGGTGGATGCACGTAGCAAGAAAAAAATGCCCTCTAATATAGGAAAACTCAGAGTTTACACACGGCACATGCATGCCTAATGACAGGGAAGGGCCAACCGATCTCTCGATCGCGATTCTTACGTAATATCCATGAATCCTGATTTAAGGTTGCCGAAGGTTGCAAGGACACAGGTCTCCAATGCCCCGGGCCCGTTACGGACAGCAATGATCTCTGTTGGAAGCCTTCAAGCTTCAAAATTCAGCCGTCGCCAACTTTCAAAGTTTTGGACCTCTAGGACCCAACACGACGCATTCTTCTTTAGGCGGGTTCTGATGCAACATGAGCACTTCTCAAACCACTTTAAACGTCTTGCGCAGAGTTACTGAGCAGGTGATGTGGACCCATCTGAGATCCTTAGGACCCACCACCGTGGAAGTTCTTCATGCGGACTATATTATACTATGAGTCAAAGTAGGCGTCATACTTGCGCTCAAACGCCGTTTTCGTAGTGTCAGCAGACCTGCTTGTACCATGGATGAAGATCAGATTACAATCCTTGCCTTGCCCACATCGCTCAAAGAGGCAATTGGTCTCCACAAATCGGCGATACTCTGATGCTCTGGTTATCGTTTGCTTCCTGTGTAGGTATTTTTATGTATTGATTCGGAGGCTTTGCATATGATTTCGGTCTCACCATCTTGAATAACTAAATTTAGATTGGCTGGACTTTCCAATGTACTTATGAGTACATGCTAAGCAGGACCTTCTCTACGTGCAAGGCTCAATGTATCTTCCAGGAACAACTAGGAAACCATATAACTGATTGGCAACTATCATCGGCAAATTAGTGTTCGTAGGTTCCGAAGTTTCCTCTCTCGCTTTCTCGTCTTCTATCTTGCAATATCATACAGGTCTTAATGATAGTTTTTCCGTCGGCTCCGCCACTGACCGGCATTTGTCGGCCAAGACTTGCACTCATGACTAGGCCTTTTTTATACAGAATAGTCAAGATTTAAGATTGGGCAGATGGATATATATCGGAGGGCTACGAAATTTTTCGTCGTGGTCTTCTGACCAGTAGTGTAGCGTTAATGCGGGTCGTTGAATATGCGCTCATTGACTATTATCCTAACATCGATGTTTGCTTGCTTTTCCAGTCATGGATGCATTGTTCAGAATAACTTCGAATTTCTGTATGGTAACTACTGGCCTACCCAACAGTACCTTGGTCGGATTGGCAAGGAGCCTTACATAGTCTGTCCCCTATTCTATGTCTTCGATATATATGTATATATGGAACGCCCACAAAGCTTGGAGCGGAAAAACTTGTGAATTACGATTAGTGGCACATCAGCTAGTTATGTTCTCGGTTCGTAGCCTGAACAATAGTTTTTGAGTCGGAAGTTTGCATAGTCAGGCCCATCTGTCTGTAATATGGATGATAGCGGTCCCATCCCATTCTTCGGCATGAAAGGGGCATAGCACCAAGTCGATCGCCTCGGATCTGTGGTAAGCATTTGCAGCCGCATAAATCTTATTTCAATGACGGTGCGCAATCATTGACTGATGTTAAACGCAGTTTCTGCAAACTGATGTACTGATGGCCGAGACAATCAATGGTAAAATAGGAGCCATTTCCTTTCATCATTTATTCCTTACACCTGCAACGTTACGACTCCCATGTAGCATCCGAGTTACAAACAAGGCGACCAGTAAAAGATGGAAATCAAATGGCTCGATTGGACAGGCCTCCGGGACACCCGTACAAAATGCATCGAACAGTCAGAAGTAGCATTTATAGGTACTTGTGATTATAATCCTCCAAATTGTTTGTGATAGGCAAGTGTCAAAATCATGCGAAGTTCGGCTGAGGTCACCGCGTCAGCTCTCACGCCACACTACAATGACGTATGTTACGTCACTCCCAAGCGTAGCACGGATCACAACCCTGCGGTTGTATAAAACCTCCACCTATTCAAATGCTAAGGCTTAGTCCTACAGTTTTACGGTTCAGGTTAATATCCTAAGTATAACAGCTTTATCGTATATGGTAAGTCTTCCGACACTGGTTACCATTACACTGTTTATCCTCATTATCTCACATTCTAGGGTTCTGTTTTTTCTACAATCGGCCGCGGGATAAATTCCGTAATCTCTGCAGTTGCAAATGTCATCATGGCTATCGTAAACGCGATCACATCAGTCAGTTCCACACTTTAAAAGCTGGATACTCTAATCGAATATGCTTCTTAGGTTATCGTAGTTATTTTTGACGTGATTACGGACATCCTTTGCTGCAGATGCTGCGGGTCTCGTAGGTCTGGACGTCGATCTATGCGCAGGAGACGCGGTGTCACTTCAACCTAGTAATGATCAGGAAGGTCGAATGTCGACTCCTTCCTAAATACTAAAATATTATACATGTATCAATACCATAGCAAAGGATACCAGCACGTTTACATACACGGGTCAACTGGGCGAAGGATCGATTACGACAGATAACGGGTGCGGTTAAGGTTTCAGGACACACGACCACCTATAATTATAATTCGAAACTTGGAGGAAATGACACAACTAGCTTGAGACGTTGACTACGTTTCGGCCGTGTTTTTGCGGGAAAGAATTTGATTTCTCGAGTCCAGAATTTCTTAAGAGCCGGACTCTGATCCAAAGAAAGAGTAGACGGACGTTCAAGCTACCTACAAGGGGGAACTATGTTGGGATCGCGGAGAGAAGGAAATACGAAAGAACACGAAGGGGCACCTGTAGCGGTTGGGTTCCCGCTATGGGAAATGATTGGCAGTCCCAGAGCTTGCTCCACTCTGAGTAACGGGTCACAGTATAGTAACGATGTAGGTAGTCCAACGATTCGTCGAGTGCAATTCCGACGTGTTCCATTTTAGGCAAAACGTTACACACTTTTCCTTTTGTTTTACCAAGGAAAAAATGTTTCCTCGTTGCGTGATTCCTGTAAGTTACAAGTGTGACTGCAGCAAATTACTGATACGAGCTTCACTAGAACTTGCGCCTGCCAGTGCGTAAATTCACTCTCGACTCTAGTAGCCCTTGGGCACAGTCAGTCATGACTTCTTCAAAGGCACTGAGCGAATCCTAACTTTGGATAACAAGGTCTGAGCCTTACAAGGCAGGGAAGCGCCTTCTACTTGCCCTTCCTTCTCGTAACCAAGTTATCAATGTTCGAGTCGTCAAAATGTATCCCCCGACTAACTCCGTAGTTCTCCTTGTCGACAATCTTAGTCCCTCCTCGGACATCCCCCCTCAAGCAATATTAAAGCTTGCTGATCGTCGCTTTGGAAATGCGCGAGAGGCCTTTCTTTCCCGTCCAGCGTGGCCTTGGACGATAGACACAGAACGCGACCTTCAAGTAGGTCTTCGCGCGTACATACAAGCGCACCGTTATTCTCCAGATTTGAGGCCCAAGTTTTATAGTATTCATCCAGAGGAGGAAGATGAACCGACGTGGATGCGGGAGCTTCGACATTGGAGCACCTTTGATTTCGTTCATCAAAACGAAAAAAAAGCGTACTCCTACTTAAAAGATGCTCAGTTGCGTGGCTATGTCCCTAGGTGTTTCGATGCGGTCCGCATTGCTATGTCTTCTGAAAAGGTGCATCCCTCGCTTGATTGCATCAACGGCCTCATAATGGAATATATCCCCGGCCGAACAATGGTGGAGTTAGAACCAGGCGTTGACATATCCGACGATGATGCAGAGGAAGTCTCTCAGAAGGTCCTGACTCTTGGCCGGCGTTTGCGACACTACGGCGTTGCACATAGTGATGTACACCTCAACAACATCATCCTCCGTGCACCACTCAACGATCCGGTTCTTATAGACTGGGGCCGTGCAGACTTTGAGAATGCTAAGAACAATTGCTCTGCTCAAGAGAATTGGGAGAGCTTGGATCTCCACCAAGATTTTGAGTTGGATATACGGTGGATCCTTGGGGATGGTCGTCGGTGGCATCGATTTACGACTCCTATCTCTAATGAGTGCAGAGAAGAACAGGCACAGGACCGGGGTTGGGAGACGACCAACTATTTTGTGACTAGTAGGGACCCCGAAGAGCTGGAGAAATTTTATTATAGGGATCATAGTGTACCCGACGCAAACTCTGGGTTGCTGTGGAGGGTCAAGCCGAATGTGAAGACTCGACCTTTAGATCTACCATTCGAGCCCCTCGACGAGAATTAGTCAAAGTGTTATCGTTTCATTTCTTTTGCTGGGCGATGAAATGAATATATATACAAATGATGAGCTATTGACTCGTACTGGGCAAAGAGCCTCTTCTGTTGTGCAATGTGTTGGACTTTAGGGTCTGCTCTTCTCTATTCGTCACGTGTAGACTACTATTTAAGGTTGACAGAACCCCTACTTGCGCCTCAGTTGCTTCTCAATTAAACGATACGCATACTGAGGCTAACTTTCTTCATTTTTGTCTTTAGGTCTCACAATATGCACATATTAGTACCCACACCATTCTCAAAAGGGTTCATTGACTGGTACTTCTCAGGTTAGATGCACCCAGCAAATAGGTAAAGGGTTAGAACCTGGACGAAAACACTCGAGTAGACCCAAGAACAATTTCTAGTATAATTTCTCAGTCAAAGATATGCAACTCTGTTCTTGGCGACCTTCCAAATGAAGGCACGGAATGTAGGAGGGGGCGTATTTTGAGGTGTGACTATTGTGTGTGACCTTATGCTCGTTAGGACCATCTGGTTCTACGTATAACATATCTGTTAATAGCAAATTCTTCTTCACACACCCACCCACTCCTTATGATAATAAAGTTTGCTTTGGTCCTATTATCGTAGTCTACCTTTTTGAATCTTCCAATCGTCCTTCGTATTCAGTCCGTTCCTCCACTGGGGTCAGATCTGCTCTGACTCGTGGCCAGTATATTTCTCAAAGATATGCAACTATGATTTTGTTGGAATACAATGACGTTGCCCCGACAAACAATACGCCGGACCAGGCACCACCCTTCACAAAGTGACGGGCCAAGGCACCATACCTTCACATTCGGACAATGGAGAAGTATACTTATATTCAACCTGCGCAAGGTCACGTGACGTCAGGACAATAGACTGAATCATATTAGTTTCCTTTGTCTCTATCCTTGACGGAGGTTTACCCTCAAAACCCAACTGCACTGCGTCTTTGACACGTTCAAGGATGAACAGTGACGCGTCTTACAAAACATCCTGTCTTCTAAGTGCCCTGGACAACTCGTATGTTGCTGCAGGCGCGCCAGGCAGCATCCCCACGGATTCGAAGTCATCAACACCGATAGAACAGATTTCCTTCCAATTTGAGTCGATAACCAATGAAAGTGGCTCTCAGAGTATTGCACAGGCTCCGAACGTTGCGCACGCACTGCAGAAGCAGAGAGTCCTTGACAATATGGATATTGGTGGGGATGTGCTAGCGTCTACAAAGAATAACTCATATTAAAGAGTAAACAGTCCCACTCTCAAAACGACCAGCGATGCACGGTCAAGCAACTTGCGGGGGCTTCAGTTTGAACTATGATTTCCATACTCCTCTACGTGCGATCGACTTTGGAGGGCCCGATCAGGAGCAAAGGTCAAGGTGACCAAGTTATGCGGAAAGAACAGAATATTCAAAGTTGTATAGGATGGGGGAATTCTTTACGAGGTCCATTGATAACCTCAGTCACGGTCTTACCGTGAGCAAGGCGAGAGAGTCGCTCGGACTGAAAGAGTGCGTTTGCTCAGTAGACTTCATTTTCCGCATTCACAAAAAAATGCAGTACAAAAGATCTTCTTTCAGGTATGGAAGTGCGCTTGCTCAATCATCAGGCAATTGGCGTCGCGTGGTTCGTGCCTTCTCTGCGCCATGCCATATTCGAGTGAACTTTGAACCTACATCAGGATGATTGCTAAAGAAGAGAGCTCGGATTGTGGTGGAATTTTAGCGTATGTCTATCCATTGATTGCTCGTTTTCCCATGCTTTGAGTGCAACTCAGTGACGACATGGGTCTTGGTACGTGTCACTCGACTTGTTTTGTTTTTGTAAGCAACTTTTTTGCCTCAAACACGACCGCGCAGGTAAAACAGTCCAAATGATCGCAACCATGGTGAAGAATCAGGCAAGCCTGGATGAGGAACACCGTACAACTCTGATCGTTGTGCCTGCGGCCCTTCTTAATCAGGCAGGTCCTAGGTATAATATGCTTTTTTCTCTCCTTGATGCTTCGAAATAGTGGAAGGAAGAGGTGGAAACTAAGACTAACGGAGTGTTTACTGTGCACTTGCACCATGGGAAAGATAAGCTCAGGGTTCGGCCCACGATCCTACCCTTGATGTTACACCTCATACCCAGCTGAACAGAAAATATCGCAAATCAAACAACATGATGTATGGTATCGACAGTTTTAAGCTTTTATCGAGCTCAATCCAGCAGGTTGTTGTCACGACGTATCAAACTTTGAATCAAGATTTCTACATACCAGAAGAAATTGATGCTTCTGAAGAAATCGAGTGGCTGGCTGATAATGGGTATGTTTAATCGAGGGGTGTGGAAATATTTATCATATACTGATATCTCGGATGTCAGTGGCATATTGGCACGCGCCAAGTTCTATCGAGTTGTGGCAGATGAAGCACAGTTCATCCGTAATCGGTATGTGTCTATCTTCCGTTTTATATCATAGCCTAATTGGATCATCACACAGAGCTACACGTTCAAGTGTCAGTCTGGCCCACGTTCAAGCTAAATATCGTTGGATGCTGACAGGCACCCCCGTAACCAATACATTGTACGTTCTGTCCCATCTTCGATAGCTAATTTCTACCAGCTGACTATCAGTCTTCCATCAGGGCCGACATCTACGGCCTATTGCGATTTGGTCGTTTCCGTCCTTGGAATGACTGGAAGAAATTTGAAGAACATATCGTACGTAGCCCTACCTTCGAGTTGTATCGAGTTAGATATCCAAAGGATAAGCGCAGGCCAAAGTACAATTCTCAGATGCACTTCTAGCTGGTAAGTTGATCTAAATCTCCCTCAGGATCGGATCCTTTAATGCAAACCGAAGGTTCTCGGGCACAGGCTATCTTGCGGCCTATTCTCCTTCGCCGGACAAAGAATTCTATGCTTGAGGGTAAACCGATATTGGAGCTTCCGAACAAAGATATAGAGATCGTCAAACTTGATTTTTCCAGAGATGAACGCGACGTAAGTCTGATTCGCTGATTGTTTTCATTACTTGAGCTGAATGACATGTAGCTTTATGATTCGTTCGAACGGAGAACCAAGATTCGACTTAACAGGTTTATTCGGGAGCGAACCCTTGTCAAAAAGTGTGTTACATATTTCCGCAATTCTTAATCCATCAGCCTCACTGGTCGAATTTAGTCAAGCCGCCGTACTTGTATGTTGCGCTTTCTCCGTGGGACTTGTGGCCTCCGCTAAAGATTTGTTCACCAGGTTATGATACTTCGTCTTCGACAGCTCTGCTGCCATCCTAACCTTATTCTGGTAGGTATTCTGCGTACTACTCAATGTTGTGCTTCCATACTTACTCGATAATCTAGTCACAAACAGAAGGGTACGATGATCCGACCCTCGTCGTCGGTAGTGATAGCGATAAAGAAATTGCACGTGCAAAGAAGGTCATGGGTGGTGCTTGGGTTGCCGAGGTATGTCGAGCTCGATTGGTAGGAATCATTGTTGATTTGGCTGACTTGATGAAACAAGGTCAAGAAGAGGTGAACAAACAAAACCCGAAGGGATTGAGTTTTAATCGACTATGTTGCTCTATTAGGTCGCTGCTTAGGCGCCGCGCCTCGGAGCTGCTCGATTTTTCAGACGAGACAGAAACTGCTGGAGGATGCTGTCCTGTTTGTCAGGAATGTATGTATTTCATTTCGTGGTCGATGTATTGACACTCAGCATGCTTGGACAGTCTTCATGAATGACAATGGGCGCGTCCTCAGTTGCACTCACGAAATCTGTTTCGGTAGGACCTATTTTGTTTGATAATAAACATACTCACCAAGTGGATCAGACTGTCTTCTCAACCTGCAGAACTCTGCCATTACCCATGATGGGATTTTGTATGTCTTGCAAAAATGAATTGTCGAGATTATTAATCATAAGTTACAGTGGTCAAGGCAATGAGAAAGAGAATTTAGAAGCTGAGAAGGAGTATGAAAGTGGTGCCGCCAAAGGCTACCGGCCGTGTTAGTCCCCACTCCTGTTTCCTCTCTTGGCCCACTAATGATGTTCATAGGCACGACTTGCAAAAAGATGGTTGACCTTACGCCAAACACAGTCTTTAAAGCCTCAGCCTTTGAACCAACAGATGAAGAGCTCACTCAGCATGCACGCGAGACCCGCCGAAGCAAGGGTGGTCGCAGGATCCCGGATTGGCACGTCAAAACGCGTTCACCTTCCCCCAGAGCGAGCTTCGACCATTCTGTACTTGATGATTCTGATGACGATCTGCCCGATGTCTCCACTATTCTTGACAAACGTCCCGTGAAGCGTCAGAAAAAGAGTCAGGTTATTGATGATGATGATGACGTAAGCAGAGGCCCCCTCAGTGGCCTCAAGTGCTTATCATTTTGTATAAGGTGGTTGTTTGCAGCATTGATCAAGTGTCCAAGCCCTTGATGGATGCTAAGATGAGTTCCACGAGCGACTCCGAAATCGAGCTTGTTGATCCCACTGACAAAGAAACATCGAGAGATACTACTGTATTCCATAACTACAGCAAGAGCCCCGCCAAGCGTGGAAGAAATGGGGAACAAGGGCTATCAGATTCCGTCATTGCCACTTGGAGTCGAGGCGACGATGGTCTCGAGCCGAGCGCAAAAATGATCGCTTTGATTGATTTACTCCAAAAATGGGAGTCAACTGGAGACAAGACAATTGTATATTCTCAATGTGAGTGCCTAAATCCCGGTTCCTTTAGTTTGATGAATATTGGAGTGAAATTGTAGGGACCTCTGTGCTTGATCTCTTAGAAGTCCTGTTCTCGAGACATGGTATTCAAAGCTTGAGATTCGACGGAAAGATGGATCGCATGGCGCGTGACCGCGTGTTAAGCACGTTCAAAAAGCCAGGTGGACCAAAAGTGATTTTGATTAGGTTAGTCTTTCACCTTGTTACTTCGGACTCAATTGTCTGACTGAGCTTCAGCACCAGGTGCGGAAGCGTCGGGTAAGCTTGCATTTTGCCCAGATTAATACTTTCATTCTGAAAGAGTATAGGTTGAATCTGGTATCTGCAAATCGAATCATAAAGTGTGTATCTCGCTTCCACCCTTGATAACACATTGATGTACATTCAGCATGGACCTTTCGTGGAACTATGCCGCTGAATCTCAAGCTTATGATAGGTTAGTTGTTAATCCTTTATAGCTGTCACAGCCCTTAATGCCATATGCCTTAGGGTTCATCGTATTGGACAGGAGAAAGAGGTTGTCATCAAGCGCCTGGTGGTAGATAACACCATCGAAGAACGGTCTGTTTCTTCATCTCTGTTCACTCAATTCTTTAACTCTGTATGTCTGGATAGAATGCTGCGCCTCCAAGATGTGAAGACTGGTCAGTTATTAAATACACTAAATCTCGCATGTGCCACATTAATGTTGTTTCCAAGGTCTTGCGGAAGCAGCGCTCGGAGAGGGTTCTGGTGGCAAACTTCACAAGCTGAGTGTAAGAGATATCAAATATGTACGCTTTTCCGATTCCAAGTCCTGGATTATCGACGTTGACATGTGTCTATTCCTTTCCATAGCTCTTTGGCATGACTCCGGCTGTAAAACTTAGAGCAGCGAATGACCAAGAACAGGGCCCAGACTATCCACCTGACCAGACTTTTGCCTGTTAAACACGGGATCGTCGTAGGAAGCCCGCGGTGAGCGCGGAGATCTTTTATTCTTGCCTGTTTATTCGCAATATAAGTTGGACGTAGTGTATACGTAGATCACGTCCTAATCTTGGTCCATTTTTTTCCAGTAATGTGTCGATTTGTCATGAGTATATTTCTTGTCCAAATTCCGTGAAATCTTGGACTAGCATGCCAGAACCCTTGAAAGTTTTTTGGTTCGGATGAAGTGGACGACACGTAGTAAGACGTTACGCGAGGTACATACTTGCAGTTGAAAATGATGGGACAAGATTTTACCTGATGATCTGGCTGTAGCTAGATCCCCCACTTGTAAATCTCGAGCTCACAGAAACCCTCAGAATGCAAAAAGTCCAAGGGTTTAAGAAGAACGATAAGCACTTGGCCAAATCAGCCGATGTCGTGGCTTCAGGATGAGTAAAAGTAGTGCTTTATTATCATCTCTGCTCCACGGGTCTACTCAGGTGACAAGGGAGGTTTTGATAAGGCGTCTTTCTATTGTTATGATGATCAGTACAATTTTATCCTCCTTGTCCTGCTTTTATTAGCAGTGTTCTACACCTCAATCTCCCAAGTATCTGATCCGTCCATCAATTGTGATCTTTGCAGTATTCCGAGACAGACACAAGTGAAATGGAACATGTAGATCCGCAAAATGTTTACGATGCTGATGGAGATCCGCGGTACATTATCATTTCCAAGGTCTCCTTTCTGTCAAAGAAGGCCTGCTCTGGAAGCAGGCGAGATGACTTCGCCACGTCGGGCCGAATAAATAACCGGTTGTAGCAGGTCACGTGTACTGATATTTCACCTGAACCACACTCTTCTCCCGTCTCACTCAAGTTCTCGTCTTGCTCAGCGATCTCAACATACTTTAGACATTGT
>QGOA01013572.1:0-11602 GCA_003313075.1 Termitomyces sp. MG16
ACTAGTCTACTGGAGAGCTTATGGAGACGGTGATATGAACCCCCCTGAAATAAGCTTTCAAAGCTGGATTTGAGTTCATGTTCCGTTCCCCCCCCTGGTTCGGGTTCGCAAGTCTAGGCCGGGAAGATCATGAAATTGAAATGACATGTGGAGGAAGATTGACTGCTCGTTTGGAGGCCCTGTGTCTCCGATCTCGGGGGCTGGTTTTGGGTACAGGTGAGGTGCGGCGAAGTAGATATGTATGTAGTTCTTCGGACGGAACCTATTGGAACAGAATGTGTATTACATATAGCTATCGCGAACAGATTTACATGTCTTCAGCTCGACTACATCCTCGACTACATCCAATCTCGATGTATACAAAATTTTCTCTGACAAGATGGATAACCGTCCACTGGCAAGATATATCGGTCTGCCCTTGCCGTGCGTTGCGGCTAAGCGTTTGCTGCAAACCAAACCACAATCGCGTCCTTACCCCCCTCCCCCACCGCCAGAAAGAGTTTAGTCTCCCATCGCCAATCACATAAGACACCGGACATGTCGCAATTGTATGTCGGTTTACAAACTTACTTCCCTGTCAAGGCGCCGCAATCCCCAGCCCTGCGCGCCACCCAACGAAAAGGAGAAGAGATGACTCTTGTTTCTATATATTTATTTATTTATTCATTTATTTATCTAATCTTTTTGAATTGAAATGCCGCGGCTGGGTGTCCCCCCGCCCTGAGAATGGGCGATCGCGCAGTCCAATTAATCATAATGAAAAAAAAAATGACGACTTGAACTACTTTGCCGGAGGCAAAATTTATTTTTAACGACGACAAAACGACCGTGGCGGTTTCTTGATGGTACAGCCGTGGCCATGGGTGTGGGCGTAGTTTGGATGACCGATGTCGTAACGGAGTTTGATTCGCAGTATGTACTTAAGCGCAGTAGGCGGTAAAGACGTCTCCCTTACGCGATTGTTTGTTGTACATATTACGGGATAAAATAATCATCCATGAGAATATGAAACGCGATATGTGACGCCGAGGCCCGAAAGACGGGTATGTGGATTATGCCGTTATTAAGACAAATACTTTGGGATGGATGTCGATAGACAGTCAAATTACTGTTCTTCATTTCATTTTCGATTAACATGAAACATATCGTAAGAGCTGCACACCCATGGGTTGAGATGGTGTCGCTATAGATAGAATTCCGAGAATCGTGGAACGTAAATGAGCTAGAAGGCTCAACATGTAACAAGGATACTGGTGTGTCATGATCTCGGCGTTGATGGTTACATGTCGATCGAAGGCTCAAGACAATTGTGTATTTGACAGATACCACATCAATGGTAGTAGATTAGTTTTGATAGTGGTACAAAAAAAGTACAAAGTTGGGAGATGGGGGGTTTGGTACAAAAATGCGATCACAGACCGCGGTCCTTGATTGCTTCATGTATGAGGTCGAAATGATTAAGGTTAAAAGATGGTGGGTAAAAAAAATGGTCGTGGATATCAGCAGTACAAGGAAAGAACAATGAAAAGAGAGAATGATTAGAAGAAGGTTGTGGAGAAAAAGAACGATGATAGTAGTACATGAGAACAAGGTCCAGTAGAGACTAGGATTAGGATTAAGAGTGAGCGTGGGAGGGCGGTCCCACTGGAAGTGCACGGTTATGGATTAGGTGCAATGCAATGCAGCGAGGGAGGGATGGGCTAGAGCCGCGGAGTCGAGCAGAGTAGTTTTCGAATGAGTCGAGGTTATGAAACCCTGGAAACCTCGATGAAACTTCGCCACCTAAAGTTGATTGTGTCATCATCGGCAGCCTGAAGGTCGATGAAACTCTTGAGAGGGAACCAGTCTTTAGTCATGGTTTGTCGCTTTCGGGGAGAAGTGGACCTAATCCGCACCGAGGAGAGGAAACGACGTGGACGGATTGGGTCTGATGATAGGGGCATTGCTGGTGGAAGGACGAGGTCCTCGGGTTCGTTGATGACGCTGAGCCTGGCATCGTTCTGGACTCGATCGTCATCGTCATCTGCCTCGCTCTCCTCGTCGCTCATGCTCATAAAGTTACGCTTGACGGGCCTGGGCTTACGTCGGATGGATGTTGAGCGGCCTTCGAGACGGGCAAGGGCATGTGAGCGGTTAAAGTGACGGACGCTCGGGGACACGCTGGTGATGGAATTGCGTTTTACGGAGACGAGGAGGGCTGGGGCGGAGAGTGAGGCTTGTTGGAGGGAGAGGCCGAGGGGGATCTCAGGGAGAGTGGTGGACGGTGCAGGCCCAGGAGAGGGAATGGAGCGCAGGGAGTCGCGTGAGCGGCGAAGACGCAGGGAGGGAGAGGGATCGGTGTGGCAGAGCGAGCATGTGACGGGGACAGGACGGCTGCTGAGGAGGCCAGAGATGAAAAAGGGCGAGTAGGGGGAACCAGTGGCGAACATGGGACTGCTGGATGGCCCAGTCGCAGCAAGGCATTTTATAAGTTGGGACCTTGGCACAGATCTCGCCACAGATGCATCTCGTCACGTCACGTCACGTCTCTGAGCCAGCCTCGTGCTTGAAACACCCGAGCCGTGGCCCAAGTCGTTCCTAGTCCATCCAACGTCAATTAGTCCCACTCCAAACAGTTCCCTCATCATGGATGTCTGCCGCCCTCCTGCCTTGCTCCCTCACTCCTCCTGATCCGCAATCCACCCTGCTTCGGCCTCGGTCCGACTCCCATTCTCTCATCTATTCACTCGCGAATCACTTGGGCTTCTAGGAATGTATAGAACTCCTTTTTCCTTTCTCACACTCCTCATTAAGCTTTCTGTATCTACATGCATATCCTCGTGAATCCTCCTACCATGCAAATCACCGGCTCCGCCCTTAATTACTCTCCTTCCCCACTCTAGGCGCAACGCTGTATCGCCGTTTCGGCCTTTCTATCTTTGGTCACCGAGCCCTGCTTCCAGCCCGGTGACCCAACTCAATGTCTCCGAGGGCACTATGTAGCCACTTGATATCGTGACCAGTCCAATCATTTATAGCCGGATCTCCGTAAAGCTTAACCGATATGCACCACTGTCGTGCCACCACTCCACCCCTGCAAGTCATATGCACCCAGGAACCTCAGCTGATCTCCTTATCGCTGATGACGCCTTTGATTCCTCTCTTTCTTTGTCCCAGCACGTTGTAATCACGCTGTAATTTTAAACACCTAATCTTAGGGTCATCTTTTTTTTCCCTGTTCCATCCCATCTACTCTGGTCTTGGTCCATGAAAATTTCACATCACCTCCTTCCTTCCGCACAACGTGAGGAAAACGTTTTTGTAGAGGATCCCAACATGCGGTCGAGGCCATTCAATCTTCACATCAACATAAATCCACAGAGCGTCCTCCATGCTCGGCACTGATCCTGCATCCTGTCTTGCCTTCTGACAGGATCACCCAAAGGGGCACAGTGACGACATGCGTCCCGACCACCTCGGTTCAATCCCTTTTGTTCGCCTGCTTGGTAAACAGTGCGCGTCCATTGTCCATTGCTCATCTCCGTACATACCGACGTGCCATTGTCCTGCTCCGACCCGTTCCCATTGAGTTGCGCATCGATTGATCATTCACCGCCCATTCAATACGCTGCGATTAGCTTGAAACGTCCCCGATCAGATATCAATCGCCCAAGTCCTGCGCCTATCATCGCTTTTTTGACCCGCCCGTGGAGCCAACGCTCTCTCTGCATGCATATTGTAGGAGCTTCACATTGTCATGTCTACAATCATGGTTCCGCCCGGCACGACTCAGCGATATCATGGCCCGAACCTCTGAAGCCATCATCCCATCTATCCGCGGATGTGCCACATCGCCAGCCACCCCATTGTGTCTGTCATACTCTCATGGCTCATGGGAACCTACATCCCCAGTAGATCGTACGTACATCACGCTGATTTATCCATCATACATACCATTCCATCCATCTTCGAGCGAACGTGTGGTGGCTGATTCCTTTCTAAACTTTAAAAAAACAATCAAGCCATCTCCACCCCATCAAACTCATTTGCCGCAGAAAGACGCTAGACGACTCTGACTGACAAGCTTTTATCGAGACAAAACGAGCCCCAGAGGCCCGGGTGTAATTCCGCATGTTCTTCCCTCACCCCTCCCCCCCGCCCACCTGTTCATAGGGTTGTCAACGTCTTGTAACTTGTTTATTTTCGTTTTCGTTATCTTTATCTTCGGCGCTGGCTAATTATGTATGTTATGTAGTGGATCTTTGGTCCGGGTGCGATCATTCACTGGTTTGAAACAACGGAGATCGGCGTCTAATAGGCGAATGTCACACTTCCGTAGGGACCTGCGCGGCGGAGTACACCGTTCTCTGGCAAGTTTTGTCCTCATCTGGCTTCGTTCCGGCAGAATAGGGTACGGTACCCTGGCTCTACCATACTCATCGTCGTTGTGTTAATTGACATGAGAGAGTGAAATTGTCAAAACGACAGTTGACAGCCTACTACTACTTGGGCTTAAGTGATAGTCGTCTAGGGTTTTTTCTAGTGTCAGTTTAAACGCCACCACCCCCTCCCGAAGGGGTTAGAATGGTTTGGTTTGTCAAGTTTGTGTCGCGGCTTTTTGGAGAGCGATGATGGATGGAGTCTGAAATCGGAATTAGGAGGGAACCCTCGGTTGGGTTTTTGGACGTTTGGGAGTTTGGAGTTTGGGCCGCTCACTTGTCGTCCCTCCCCCCTGGTTGCCTGTCCCGAGGTTATCGTAGGTGAGCTGGTCGTTTACCGCAGGTGTTTCGACGGTCTCCTACTTTGTGTGTCGTACGTGATGTGCAGCTGAGGATTAACAGTACATCAAACCAGACGCAAGTGTCGTATGCACTCTTCCGTCTATTTCTATTTCTGATTTCTTTATCCCACAGGGTCACCTCGCATACACATACACCGCCTCCTGTCAAACTGATTCACTGATCTTCAGAAAGCTTTCGAAAGAGGTAAGCGCCGTATTTCTGGCTAGCGCGAATCAAGTGATTTCGTCTGTCTTCAAATTGTTCATCAAGATGTGCTGCGCAAAAAGATTTTGTTTTTCTTTCTGTCGTGGAAAGATCCTCCCAGCGTCTATGGAATTGGGAAATTGTGGATGTATGGATGGGAAGGGAAGATCTGTGTGGAGATATTTGGCCCGTGAAGGTGTTTTTCTTGTGTTTCGTCTTTGTTTCTTTAAGGATTACCTGGATCGGAAGGGGCCACCTGGTATTGCTAACTGAAACCCTTGGTCAAGGCCGTCCAAAGCATAAGTTCTTATCTTCTGAAAGCCCGCCTATGAGTTGGGGACTTCAGTTAAGGTGATTTCTTTCGTAGTTACACTTGTCGTACACCGTGGCACTCACACCTCTGATACCGTGGCTGATTTGAGTGAACGTGTGATATGGCACGAACAGTCACACCACGTGTCTTCTTCATTTGATTGGTTTTCTTTCCAAACGCGCGATTCATACACTTTATGGCGTTGGAACACCTGTTTTCCTTGTGAAAATGAAGAAAGCAACTTGTGATACTGCTACTTCTCTTGCTTCTCCATTTGTGCGACCTTTTGGATATGAATTGTCAGCGATGATGACCGGTTTCTTTCTTGGTGTTTACCATGGAAACACTAAGTAGCAGTCGTCATTAGTGTGCATCTCAGCGAACAGCGGCGAGCGGCCATAGACCCATAGACCCGAATCATGCCATTCATGGATATACGTCACCTCGATCAGTGGGGCAGGGCAGGGTCGAATGAAGAAGGGTTTGACTACAATGTAACGACGCGTTTCTGCATACCCATCAACTTCTTTACTTCTAGCCCTCATAAATCAGAGTTCTTCGCGTACATATTACGCGTGTACCGACGAGAATGGGATGGGGGGACGGGCCGGTCACTTTCGCTTTATGTGGTCCCCGATACTCTCGCAAGCCATCACGGTAATCTTAGCTCTTGCCAGACAAAGAGAACGACAGCACTACTTTGTCTGCTTTGTCTTCCCATGCCTCTTCACTCGTGTTCGCTATCGATGCATATCACTGCTTCTTTATACCGTGCCAAGGAGGACTACGAAAGAAATATTGGCCGATTGTAAAGACAAAGGAACCCTTTGACTCGGACTTGTGTGAACAGTTATGTCTGTTCCATTCTCCCTGTCCTTTATGCGCTAATCAAGGAGTACAATGATTGCGAACAAGGAAACTAAACTCGAGCTTCGTTCTTGCAAAAATTTTCTTCGCTCGTCCCGCGATAACTTCGTTCTCGCTGTAATTGAGAAGAACGATTATTTATTCCCCCACTCCCCTTCCCCTCCCTTTTCCCACTTCCATTCCTCTTGGCCATTTTCGGTCTAATGCGCATTGAAAATCGCATCAATGACACGCTTCTTATGTTCGAATCTCTTCACTCTGCCTGAGTATCCCACGTTCAGTATGTAAGCGGTTATGGTCGTCGCATGGTGGCTTGAAAGCACACACAGAGAGATGCTCAGCAAATTTGCCGCAGTCGTGGACAAAAATTGTAGAGTAGCTATTGTGAATATGATGATTACTACTACACTTCTTCATCGAGGGGTGTTGGACATGGCTTTAAAAAGTCCTCGTAATCCGCTACTAATTACACCTCCGCTGAGCGATCTTGCAGCATTGATGCCTGCCGTAAGAGTCTCAACTCCTCTGGCAGCTACGTCCCATCTGGCGGCCGTCTCATGACCTCTCTGTTCTTGCGCGCCAGCAACCATCATAAGTGCTGCTTTCATGGAATCAAGTTCATTCAAAACCTCAACACCAACAGATCTTGCCCAAACCACTGGCTCAAAAGTCGTTGTGTATAGTTTGTGAAGTTTGTCGATTGCGCTCATGAGGATGTGGTTTTCAAGGTATCTCTCCTGAGCATAAGGAAAGAGAACGGTATGCGAACCTGACATGGGAATAACGGTCAATCACGGGTGATCGATCCACCTCTGTCTACTCACCAACGTCACCACCATCCGCAAGACCTCTTTCAATGCACCTAGCAAGGCACTCAACATCAGCAAGGCCCATGTTCAGACCCTGCCCAGCAAGAGGGTGAACGGTATGCGCGGCATCCCCGACAAGCACAGTCCGGCTGCCCTGTCCTTCACCGATATACGCTTCGACGTGATTGAATTTTAGCGGAAAGGTCGCAACTGTTCCAGGTTGCAGTGAGATGACGTGTGGAGGGACAAGCTGCGAGTCTAATGCAGGAACGCCGGCATCTTCCCTCACTTTGACCATGGCGGATCTGTAAGCAGAGTTCGTGTCAATCCCATGCGAATCTTCCCGCCATTTGATCTCTTGCTGAATTTCATCTGGCGTTAGAGGTTGGCCATTTGCTTGTGCCTCAATAAGGCGGTCGTAGAGATATTTCAGAGACAGCTCAGGCAGTCTGAAGGCAGCATTAATCATACTTGTCAAGACTGCAGGGTCCGACGCCGCGAGAGCCGAGGCAATATGTGGCCTAGTGGACCAGACAAGTGAAGAGACAGTCGGCGAAAGAGGCAAGAAAGCAATGGGACCTGTCGGCAGGAAACGCTGATATGCAATTGTATTGGGTGCTTGGAATGCACCGCGCGGCGGATGTACCATAGTCGCAACAACTCCCATTGTATCATAAGACCAACCAAATGAGGGTATTTGTGCGTAGGAACGGACGGGAGAATTGAATCCATCAGCACCGACGAGCAATCGTGCCCTGAGAATTTGACCGTTCTCGAGGTGGACCAAAGGCCAACCTCCCTGTCCATCTGTGTCTCGTAGAATTGATTTCACCTTTGTCTTGTCAATAAGCTGGACTTCAGGAAGTTCGTCGAGACGCCGTAAGAGACCACGTTGAAGGTTGATGTTTTCAGTGAGGCGAGCCATTCCTTCCTGCGGCCTTTCCAAACCAATCTCGGACGCAGAGAAAGTCATTCGCGCGTCGGAAACGCCGTCCCATATCTTAAAAAATTCAGTCGCTGATTACTGTAGAACTTGGTATTCAGCAGACCTGCAACTCCTCAACTGGGGCCGTCCGATGCGCATCAACATGAGTCCAAGCACCAATGACTGGAGAGTATAGTAAATTCTCAAGAATTTATCGTAAAGGAACTGGTACCTTTAAGAAACGATTGCGATGTGTTTGTTAGAGAGCTGACTCTGTTGGAGTATGAACCGGAAGGAGGTGTCCATTGCTTAATTTTTGAGAGGTCGCCACCTTCGACCAGGGTGACGCGCAAGTTCTGGCAAGCAGTTTTCGACGAGCCTTATGATTTATTCAGTTTTCGAATTGACGCCACAAGAAAACCTTCCGGGTTACCGAGCGCGGTAGCAAGTGTTAATCCAGCAGGTCCACCACCGACAATCACGACGTCACATTCAACAATGTCTTCAATGTTTACCGTCGAGTGAAGCGTTCTCCATCGACTGAGAGCACCCTTTCTTGCTGTTTTTACAGCCAGATGAGAGAAACTAGAGGCCCTCAAGAACGACATGGGTCAAACCTATCAAAAGCTATTTATGATTGCACGTCATGTGCGATGACTATGTAAGCACAGAGACTTGGCGAGAATCCATGGCACACTGCTTCGAGTCTCGCGGTGTGAACTGTTGTAAGTCCTCGGATTGCGAGAAGCTACCTAACTCCAGCACAAGACAAGTTCTACTATCTAGAGGGTAGTAAGCGGTAGACAAGGAGAGTGATGTAGTAAATGAATAACATATGTATGGATAAGTAAAGGTCACGTAGTCACGGATCCGCGATAGCACATTTGATGCAAGGTCGATCAGGCAGTGCACGCAGCAGGCTGCGGCTTGCCTCTTACATCTCCCCATGGCCACAGCGGTTGCGCCTGTATCAGCTGCGCAAGCAATAGGTGAATACCTCCAGTCACCGGACGACCTTGCCAAGATACCTGCATATAGAAAGAAATTGGAGAAGGAAAAGGCCTCTATCGACGCCAGGCTGAAGAATGGCGTCAAAGAACAACTTCAGGCTACACGAGAAGGGTTAAGAAAACTGATTAACACCCGTGACAATGTCCAGTCTATCAAGGATGAAATGGCGGCCATGGAACGGCAGTGTATGGACCCTCAGAACACAGTATCAACGTTTGACCAGATCAGTCGAGTATGTTTCAATTCTTGGACTCTACGACTATGTTGAATATTACTCAAGGTCTCAATGGTCCACCGTAACTTTGAGTCGACGGAGGAGATGGTCAATAATTTACGCGAAATGGCCGGAGAGCTTGATGTCATTGAGAGAGTCCTCGCGCAAGATAGTGCAAACATCCTCGGCCCTGCTGAGAACCTTCTTTCTATTCACTATCAACTCAACCAACTTGAGGCTTTCCGTAATCACACTATGCACCAAGCCAAACAAGCATCTCCTAGTTCACGAGCAAATCTACAACGCCGGTTTGAACGTCTGAATCAAGTCATAGCCGCCTTTGATAACTACGTCCTGACACTTGCACGTAACATCCTGTCCATTGTCCGAGCGGGTCACCCAGATGTTGTGGTGCGGCTAATCAAGATTGCAGAAGTGGAGGGTAAGGAAGACGAGAAGGTATTTGTCTTCTTGGGCAAGAAACTGTGGATAGCACTGTTGAATATCTTTGATAGGCCGTAGTCATACGTCTAGTAAAGAAGGCCGCAAAATGGAGCTCTGCGTCAAAATTCAAGTCAATGCAGGCCAATGCTCGTGTTATCAAGCATTACCGGTCAAAAATCACCAAGGCGATTACCGAATCCATCAAAGATAAATTTCAGGAAGCATACAAACGCGATGCACAAAATCCTGCTTCCTTTCTTTCTAATCTTGGATGGGTATATCAAGATATTATACGGATCGAAGAAGAAGTCGTACCCTGTTTCCCGGCGGATTACGAGATTTACTCTCTATATATCCGCGAATATCATCGAGCTCTTAATGCAACGATCAAGACGCTGGCGCTTTCAGGACCCGAAGCAGGTGTCTTGCTGACTCTTCATGAATGGCTCAAGGAGTACAAAGCAAATATGAAGGAGCTCAACGTCCCATCTGATCTCCTCGAACCGCCTCTTTTAGATGGAAAAGAACAGTCTCTTATCGAAGACTATCTTCAGCTCATCATCAAAAAGCTTGATGAATGGTCTGCCAACTTGCTGAAGACAGAAATTTCCGAGTTCACTAAACGCGAGGAACCACCAGAAATCGACAGTGATGGCTTATACGGCACCCAAGGTGCTGTTATCCTTTTCCAAATGGTGAATCAGCAGGTCGATTTGGCCACAGAGAGTGGACAAGGTGCCATTCTGGCTCGTGTTGTGAGCGAGACGAATCGTGTCATGAAGGGGATACAAGATAAATGGGTTAAGACTATCGAAATCGAATACAAGAAGCAGATAGAAAAACCTGACGAGGTGGCAGGTGGTCTTGTCGAGTATTGCATTGCCCTCGCCAATGATCAAATCAAATCTGCAGATTACGCAGAAGCACTCCTTTCCCGTCTCAAACCACTTGTATCGGAGAAGTACCGCGTCACTATCAATGACCGATTGAACGATGCAATCGAAGGTTACCTCGATGTGGCAAAGAAATGTACCCAAACACTGATCGACATGATTCTCAACGATCTTAAACCTGCGACCAAGAGTTTGTTCCAGCAGGTTTGGTATGATGGAATCGTGGTACAGATTGTAGAAACAATGCGCGACTACATGGCGGACTACCAAAGTTATCTCAACCCTTCACTTCTGGAGCTTCTCATTGACGATCTTCTTGACGCCTTCCTCGTTTCCTATCTCAACGCTCTTGCAAACTCGCCAAAACTCAGAATGCCTGCTGCGACAGATCGGATTCGGGAAGATGTTGGACTTACGTTTGCGTTCTTCAGCACGCTGAAACCTGCCAAAGAAGTTGAGCAGTCTTTTGAGGTGATCGAGATGATACTATCACTACTCGAAGCTTCGAAAGACATGGTTTTTTTGTCTTTCTGGTCGTTTGCGAAGGTACACGGACCTAATATTAATTTTGTTGAGGGAATCATGAAGGCGAGAGGCGACCTTGACCGTTCATCAGTTAGTGAAGTGATGGAGAGCGTGAAAAGGAAAGTTAAAGAGGAAGGGTTGACAGATCGTAAGTCATAAAGCGCTTCATTTTGCGTGTTTGATTTGTTGACAGTAAATTTGCAGCCCCAGAACCTACGATAATGAAGAAAGTGAATATTCAAACATCATTTTCTCGATTCTTGCGCACGAACTAGGCATACTTCACTCGTCACGGTTGTAACGTACTTATTTATATCTTCTTTTCATCCGTCAATCATCTGTATTAGTTTATTCAATATCTCCCGAGTCTAATTACAACATGAGCTCATCCTCCAGATATCGTTCATTCGGTCTTGGCTTTATCGACGGTACTACTTTGTACTGATCTATCTGGTAACACTGCTGCAACCTCGTCGATTTTCTTAAATTGCCACGGGAAACGGGATGGATATAAGAAAGGGCGCATGTCAAACCCTATTGCAAAAGGAGGTGACGCCATGAAAAGACACTAAATGGAATAAAGAACTGACTGTTGTCATCAGGGCTATAGGATTCCTATGACCAATGTATGAGACGG
>QGOA01013576.1:0-16165 GCA_003313075.1 Termitomyces sp. MG16
CCACTTCATCGGCTGCTCTAGTAACAGCCAAGCAAAGGATGAAACATTAAGCATACCTCCTTGATCCCATGGGTTTCCCCGTAGATACGGATCCGCCGCCGAGGCTCACCGCAATCGTTTCCCACCCGTTTCCACGCAAAAGTTATAGACACTTCTCCGTTGCTCGAACAAAGTGAAAGTGTTGGCTTCGAAGGATTGAGAAACGACGTAGTGCACAACGCTGCTGGTCACAGATTTGTGGAAATATCCCCCTAGCCATCAACCATGGTCGCGTTCGTGATCGTTTCCACAAGTTTGCCGGGTCGTCAGAGGGCTACACTGCATCTTTATTACCTTTGTGATCCGGTTGACACCTTGGGTCCTTTATAAACTCCCCGCTATTCTTAGTTTCATCAATAGGCTGGCCTGTTCAATACCCCCTCGCATAACTTTATCACAAATACTCTTTCACGAGCTCTAACGACTTCACGACCTCTTACAACTCACAACCAAGCGTCCTACTCCTTTCAAGTACTCATCAGGACACACAGAGAAACATCCATCTCGCCAAATCGCATTTCACACCGAACACCGAACACTCACGCGACTCCAATCGTAGTCTGACAATGTTCACGCGCACCTACTACCCCAGCACCTCCAGTGTCTTCATGCCCACCACGAGCTATGCAAATCCTACATACGCCACCATACCCATGTCCGCGCCTGTCATGGTTCCGTCATTCCACAGGCAGGCGCCCGTTGTCGTCCCTACTCCGCAACACTATGGATATGCCCAGTCTATGCCGTATTACGGCGCGATGGCACCGACTGTAGTTGTGTCCAGTCGTCACAGGCACGGGTCCAGCAGAAGGCACAGACGCCACTCCACGAGGTTCTTCGACTTTTAGAACCGACGCCGGTTCTTTCTATGTCGCACGAGAAGCTGAGAAAGAGAGAATACCTAAGAGAGAGATGTTGGAGGCAGAGGACGGAGGAGTTAGTGTAAGATATTTGTATTCTATGACATGAGGGACAGGCGTGTCTCTTGCCCGTCTGTGAATGAGACAATTGATATGTTTGCACTGATTGGCGTCCGTCTTTCAACCGCTCGCAAGTATTCAATTTTGTCCTTGGTTATCAACCGTGAATGTAGCAATGCAATATTGAGAGTGAACTTCGTCTACGATACTGAGACGGTGTAACACATTGCCTTTCTGACACCCAGATCCGGCACCCAGAATGACAGATTTCCAAAATTCTCAAAATAATCAACTGTTGGAGTAATAAACGAGACTCTATCCACGTCGATACGTGCACCGATGTCACTAGTCTTCTTGTCATAAACTTTCCACTGTCTCGCTCATGCAATCAGGGACATGCTTTGAAATCATTTTCGCTGTATTACCGATATGTATGTAGAGTAGCATTTATGTTACTCTACGGACTTTTATACGCTCGAGTTTAATATCCTCAGTCGTTGTCGCCACAACAATGAGGACATAGTTCAGTATTAATCGATACCCTAATTTGAGCAAATCTATACACGAGAGCCGCTGTTATTGCCAAGATCCTTCTTGACCTATACTGTCGAACCTTGGTTTGAGTATAAAAGTGTTAAAATGACTAAGCGCACATAGTTTGATCGAAAAAAATTGTCCCAGTCATCTATCTCGATTGTCATGGCTACAGAGCACTCTGCATTCGCCGCGTCAGGGGAAGAAGCGATCGCCCGGACTCTTGATATCCATGTAGATTATACTACAGACAGTCTTTCGCCATCTGAATTTCAGAAGTTTTATGAAATCTCACGGACGGCGGAGGAGATCGTGAAGGGTAATTATCAACGAGTACGTGTTATGATAGAATGCAATAATCGCATGCTCTTGGAGTACTCAATATCAATTTGCAGATTGCATTACAATTCCCCGACGAACTACTGCATGTTTCTGTTCCGGTTTATCGACAGCTCAAGGCAAACATTGGAGAAGGCAGAGAACTTTATGTCCTTGCAGACACCTCCTATGGCAGGCAGGCACCAACAATCACTGTGCCACTTCTGTGATTCTTATCGACAGTAGTTGCTGCGTTGACGAGGTGGCTGCCCAGCACGTTGATGCTGATGCCGTTGTACATTACGGGCATGCTTGCATGACACAGTAAGTGGAGTCAAGGCTGATTGCACGATCTCACACCATCTCGTCCAGAACATCTCGCTTGCCAGTGATCTATGTATTTGGCCATAAGCCCTGCGACATCTCTGCTTGCATCGCAAGCATCACGGCGTTCTTCCAGCAGTATTTCTTGACTGCAAACGAAGAGGATGGCTCAAGGAAACCAGATTCGATTCTTCTGAAGCATGATGTAGGCTATACACACCTAGCAGGTAGCCCTGTGCAACGCTATAGCTGGAGACATACTAACAAGTCTATATTTTAGATATATTACGTTCTAGGATCGAGGAAGTCTTCAGCACCTTCGGCGTCAAGACATTGTACCAAACAGTACCAACACAGACCACTCCAATAGCTACTGCACTGAGAGGATCATTGGAAACAAAACCTCACAGACCGCAAAACTCCGCAACGTCTGTTCCGACTTCTGAGGTTCCAGCCTACTCCTCAAATCCTGCACTTCTGTACATTGGTGGCGAGAGTCTCACTTTGACAAACATCCTGATGACCCATGGTCTCTCTGATGTACGTCCCTGGGTTGAAGATCTGTGTGCTACAGAGGAGCATCTCACTCTCTTGATCACAGGTCTTCTCCTGCGATCCATCGACAAATATCACAAGCCTGGCTTCTGAGCGCTCAAATCGCCTTCTAATGAGGCGTTATGCCGCCGTGCAACATGCTCGCGACGCTGATGTATTTGGGATCCTTGTGGGCACGCTTGGAGTCTGTACGTCGTATCCTAATATCAATCGACCTATTTCAAGCTTATGGCGCGTCGTTAGCCTCTTATCTTCCTCTCATCCGTCACATCCGAGCTCTCCTGACGCGACACAAGAAAAAAAGCTATACCATCAGTGTGGGCAAGCTAAATCCTTCCAAACTTGCAAACTTTCTTGAGATCGAATGTTTCGTACTCGTTGCTTGTCCTGAAAATAGTGTGATTGAGGCCAAGGTTCGATTCTGACTCCATTAACCTCACTTGACATCTCATCTATCTATAGGAGTTTCTCCGGCCAATCATTACGCCTTTCGAGCTTGAAGTCGCACTTCAATCGACACCGAAGTGGACAGGACGTTACGTGTTGAACTTTGAGACATTGCTCGCAGATGCGCCAGAAAGTGTGGCGGCCAATAATGTTCAGGCTGAATCAGGAAATGGCGGGAAAGAGGAAAGCGAGTCTGACGGCGAAGATCCTGATCGACCAGTGTTCTCACTTGTCACGGGAACATATCGACAAGCTAAACGCTACGGTGCAGACGGTACGTTCGCTCAACTTGTTCAGGTCTGTTTTCCGATGTTCACTGGTCTTCAGAGAATCAGCTTGACAGTGTTTGTGGCCCTGATTCTGCAATTGTACTACGAAACCAAGACAGCACAGTGGCTAAGTTAGCTGATAGTGCAGCTGGTAAGTGCATTGTTGAGAGGAGGAATTAATTGACCAATGGATCGCTGTGATCAGCCATGTTCTTGAAGACAAGGACATACCAAGGACTGGAGACACGAGTTGGTGAGGATGCTCCCAGCGTACTGGAGCAAGGTCGGAATGGAATCGCGAGAGGGTACCGTGATGTTGACCATGAAGCGGAAGCATCCGAGTAATATTTGACACCCGGGTCAGGACTTGCAAAAGTACTCAACGTGCCTTCTGTAACTCAGGCCCACTTGAGTTCCAGAGTCACTCGATCCCAACGAAAAATGACGATCTCTTGACAGTGACAACTGATGGCTCTTTGGATTGTCCCTTTACGCTACAGCCTTTGGCGATGCCTATAGATGAGCAAGAAAAGGGTGATTCAGATAGGAATTCTCCTCCACTGTTTGCCCATCCTCATCGACGTGTTTGAGCCTGGAGTGGCTCAACCACTTGTAGTTCCCAAGCTCACAGATGGAATAAGGTCTCCTTGTTCATAGTCTTGAATCTGAATATCGTTCTCCTCATCTTGTGAAGAAAAACTGTGTGTTAACGTTCGTTCATGAGTCAGCAGACCTTCTGGTTGCAGACATGTGCCACCAATGGGCATAAATCGGCCAGCATACTATGGATGTATCTTATCGCTTCAAAATCTAATTGGATACTGGTATCGAGACCGGGGATCACGCCTAGTATTGAATCACTTCGGAGTCGTTATGATATCGCGTACCACGACCAGATGTCCTACTTGCCGGCTGCCGACTCCAGAATAAATCCTAGAGGCTAGCCGTTCCGGGGACCGGTGGACCGGTGGCTGCTCTGACTTAAGCGGCTCTTAATGCAGTAATGCGACCAGCTCTTCCAGTTCTTGCCTTGTAGCATCTTTCCGAGGTTCTGCTCTCAGATATCGCCACGGCAGATGCCTGCTCGATTATGTCCTTCAAAATCTGAACATAAGCTTCCCTGGGAACAAATCATCAAGAGGACTAGAAAGCTGACGGGAAACAAACTTACTCGAGTGTACTTAAGAGCCTAACATGATCCTCCATTAGTCGGGCCTTGAGATTTCAGAGTCACTTTCCAACACAACTCATGACGAGAGTTCTAACGCCACTCTCCGTGTCCACGAAGAAAATGAAGCCGTGCGAATGCCTTCTACGACATCACATTAATCTGACATTAAGGTCCCTTTCATAAGTATTGAAGGGGGTTTGGATTCAGTAACTGCCTCTGAAAGGATATCATGCGAACTGTTGCCCCGCATTCAGTAGATGAAATTACACAGAATCTAACACACTCCACCTAACGTCGAGTAAGTATTCGGTAAGAAGGGAGAGAATTTGTAATATATTATGAGGGACAGTTAGAGCTTCCCTGGTAGGGTCTTTATGCTGCGGTGAGAGTCTTGTCTCTGACGAGCTCTCTTATGCCAGCTACTGTACGACCCAGCACATACTTCCGCCGTGGCACGGCTGGCCATGGCAGAATCACGCTGATGATGGTAACCATGAATGGTGCGAAGAGAGCCGTGCGAGTTTTGATGTACATAAAGTCGTGTTTAAGGTGTCTCGCCACGTTTACATCGCGATGGTAGCACGGCTTGAGCACAGCGCATAGCTGCAGCCGGGGGTTTTTCCTCCTGCAACGGTCGCCACGACATTCGCACTCAACTGAGTGAGTGTCGTAAAATGAAAACAACTTGAATATGAAAAATCGCAATGGACAAAAAATTGATTCGTTGTCGCAGCATAGTTTTCCAGCGTTTAAAGAGGGTTTGCGTTCTGAGATCGTGATGAACAGCATATGAAAAGGGGCTTTCCAGTCTTAACCAACTGGATCGCATCGATTGTAGCATAATCTTCATAAGATACGGCGAGAAAAGTGGCCCAGCAAGAATCTCAAAAGAGACAATCCCAGCACATCCATTGTATGGATCTTCCCGACTTCTCCAAACAATGAACTGCCTGCTTGTATACCTACCCGGAAGATAAATATTCCAGACCGTCTTCAAGGGGCACATCTGTGGTTCCAATAAGAATCTTCATACCCGCCTGCGCCAATGATTCCAATCGACGAACAATAGCATCATCGTAGTCGTCATTAGCACCCACCGTAACCTCCAGAAGTTGAGTAATAGGTGAAACCTCCTCATCTACGTTCCACCGGGACTCCAATAATTCTACCAATGTCGTGGTCAGGGGACCGGGAAGTGAGACTTCGAGGGTCTTCAACTTGGGTACGAGGGGCGTTTTCGATGCAGAACGCCAAAGCAGACGGGTGAGGAGAAGATCGGTAACCATGGTAGATATGGATGACGAAAGTAGAGTCAGGTGCTTCAATGTTGGAAGCAGCTCCAGAATCCCGATCAATTCGTCTTCGGTTAGCGCTGTTTTACGGAGATAGAGACTCTCCAGCCCATCAATGCCAGCAATGAAGGTGGACAAATGAGCGCCAAATGGACAGTCGATGTTACATATACGAAGGGATCGTAGGTGTGGCGCAATGAGATTCCTAAACAGATCCTGCGTCTCGATGACCTCGTTCCACGTTGGCGCCAATACAGCAAGTTCCTTGAGATTATCATGTCGAAAAGGTTGAGGGGGAGGTAACGGCAATTTGATGAGATCTTCTGTATATATGAACGATCCGCTTTCGAGCCGCGGAGCTCGGCGCAAGATGTCAAGTGAGTCGCTGATGGTTACGGTCATGATGGGTATCTGTGATAGGTTTGCCCAAGGAAATTTGAATATGTACGGGTGGAGGTTGACACATTCAAGAGATCGAAGCTGCGGTGCGACCTCAAACGCGTCTATTATAGGATCAGTAGCGAATGGCTCGTGAGTCCCCAGGCTCAGCTCCTGCAGCGATGGAAGCTTGCCGCGGGCGGGAAAGAGAGCCGCGTATGCTGATAGCGGAAGAAAGAAGTACATACTCCGCCATTGATGAGAATGCTGTACTAGGATATCGAGGATTGCATGGGTGGAGAAGTACGGTGGGTCATTCCACATCACGTATATTGATAGTGGACAAGTCCCAGATCTGGTTAACCAGGTAGAGACGATGCTAGTCTGATGTCTGGCATTTGGCTTGATATTGAGGTACAGTCTGGACCAAAGAGATCGAGTTCCAATGGCGACATTACGCCATGAACGGCAGATCTTGGTTAAGAGTAGCGGTATATCTATAGTATTCAAAGGGGTCAAGCTGCCATCTATATCCGTACATTGGAGAAAGATCTTGGACAGGATCTCGGTAGGCAAGGTTGTAGCACCTGAGATAAATGATAATTTATGCATGTCGAGGGCGATCCAGGTTCGAAGTCGGCAAGAACACGATCAGAGAGATCGGGAAGGATAATCCAAACGTCGGCCAGAGAGGGTCGCTTGGAGATACTCACAGAGTGACGAGCAGCGCAGAAATCTTCTGATCAGAAGACAGAGAGTCGATAGTTGCAATGAGTTTGCGGTTCCAGACGAAAGGAACGGTTTTACCATTTCGAGAACAGGCGATAAAGCATTGACAAGCAGGTACAAATATCGCGAGCTTGCTATTTGCTTCCCAGCAGCTGGGATCATCACTGGATTCTTGACTTATGTATATCACTATATGGCTTCATGTTGAAACCAATCCACCTTTCTGCGGCGAAATGAGATTTTGAGGCTAATTGCTTCTGGCGTTCCGCAGAGACGGCCCGCCTATCCTGGTGACACGCGTTGTAACGATTCACGCGGCTCGTTGGATCATATGACCATCCTTACCATGGGCATGGCTAGTTCAGTACATGTACATTTCGTCCTTCAGCGCTTTGTTGTCTTGCCACGTATGGCGTCTTTGAGCTATCTTATGCGTTTTCTTGTGCTTTTCTTCCTTCGTCGGTATTTCTGTGTCAGGGCCTCATTTTCAATATCAACTCACTTGATTAGCAACAGTCTTCCCAGCCTATGGCCTAATCAACCCAATCCTACCTGGCTGGAATCCTGACCCCAGCATCGTCTGTGTTGGCTCTGATTATTTTATTGCTACCTCCACGTTCGAGTATTATCCTGGACATCCAATATACCACAGCAAAGATTTACTTTCTTGGACACTTATTGGCCATGCATTGACGCGGCCCTCGCAACTGAGCCTGTTTGGTACTCCTTCTGACGCGGGCAAGTGAATTTGTTAGACCTGAGTCAGCTTCTGATCATATGCAGGTGTATGGGCTCCTGGCCTCAGATATCACGATGGAACGTTTTACTTGACATCAACTACGAGATATGTTTATACCTGTAAGTCCGTTACCACCTCACGTTGGGATTCTGTTGACACTCCAAAGCTGAGTTTCGTTTATTTCCGCGCCCTTTCTATGTAACAACGAAAGATATATTCTCAGGCCTCTGGAGTGATCCTATTTACTTTGGTGGGTCTCCTGTTGTGATTTTGAGACCTGCATGAACACGGACCAGATGCGTTGGGCTACGATGCAGACCTCTTTTGGGACACTAATGGTGATGTGGGTCCTTCCTTCTTATGTTCTACTAATCTCAATTTCGAAACAGGTATTTCTGACTTGGAGTGGCATCAACAACGCGATCGATAAAATATATGGTTTGTCTGTCTATAGCTCGATTTCTTCCGAGTGACAGTTATCCAGGAATATGGCAGAACAAGATTGATCTCAAGACCGGCAATTCCCTTACACCAGCCCAAATGATTTTTGCAGGAACATTGCCTGACGATGCGTCAGCTCGGCCAGAAGGTCCACATGTATATCGCATCAACGAGACATACTACCTACTGATTGCCGAAGGTCAATCCATAGAGTTTTCACGATTCCCGTTGTTTGAATTGTGGATTTGACAGGTGGTACTGACATTCACCATCGGTCTACCATCCAACGCGGACAATCGCCATCCGGGCCTTGGGAAAACAATCCTAAGAACCCCATTTTGTTCAACGGAGCAGATCTTACCAATGCCGTCCAAGATACGGGTCATGCTGACATCGTACAAGGTACAGATGGGAGATGGTGGGGCGTTGCCCTGGGTGTGCGTCCGCAAGGTCTGAACTTTAGCCACATTCAATTAGGTAGGCGAATATCTTTACCTGTAAATTTCCCGAGCGATAGTGACGAGCTGTTTTGTCAAGGTCGCGAAACATTCTTATTCCCTGTTACTTGGGAAGACGGATGGCCCGTCTTTAACAGTGGTCTACCTTTAACAGAGCACACCCCCGACGTCCTCCCCGACGTCTCTGCTCTCATCCCGTATACTAACAATTTTACCTCAGACGCCCTCGACGATTCATTCTACTTCGTACGCACACCCTACAAGGCTTTCCATTCCCTCACTGCCCGACAGGGCTACCTCCGTCTGTTCGCTAATTCGTACGCCCCTGGTGACCGTGACAGTTCCGCGTTGCTTCTGCGCAAACAGACAGCATATACTGAGACGTTCGAGACGCGCTTGGATGACTTCAAGCCAACGAGTAATCTGACCGAAGCGGGAGTGAGTGTCTATTACGGTGACTCGCTGCACAACGAGATTGGCGTGGCGGGTGGCGATGATGGGAGGTACATAGTGGTACGGACAGTTGTGTTGAATCAGCAGGTTGGTCCGTGGGCGTTGACGACTGCGAATGCGACGGTCATAACGGTTTGTCCTTGTATTATGCTCGAGCGGTTCCATCTTATATTCACATCATTTTCGCAGGTTCGACGGTGCAAGCTCGCTACGACCGATGCTAACGTGCGGTTCATGGTCCTAGCCAGCCCCGCCTCGTATAGTCTCGGTTATGCGGAAGGTGACGATTCCGAGTTCACCTTCCCTGCTACGATCGACAGCTCCGCGCTCTCCATCGCCCCTGCTGGGTACGCATCATGTACCAAAGTTTGTCTTCGTCTACTTAACCTTGCATGCAGAGGATTCTTCTTCAAAGGTGCAGCATTCGGGATCTACAACACAGGCAATGGCAAGCCCAGCCTCGTTTCTGCCGACTTCAAATACTGGCAACAAACGCCAACCGCCCCTTGTCTAAATAATGGCACATCATTTCACTAACACTCAAGTCGACTTCGGCTCCTAAACTCTGTTTCACACCCACAAGTCAAAACCGAACAAGTCTACTCGTGTGCATATTATATTGTAATGAGATGAGAGGTGGGCACAGGAGGAACACCACAAGCAATAGGCGCATAGTTATGAGTACGTTAGTTGGCGATAATTCATCACAGGTAAACTACTGTTTTTTTTGACCCGGCCATGAAAATATGTAGTGCAAGGACTACGTCTCCACGATAACGAGTACTGTTCATCTACATGAATAAGGAAAGAGTTAAGACAACGACTGCGCGAGTGCAGTAAGCTGCCCAGCCATATGCGGGTAGGTCTTGAGGAACTCGGCCTGGGCTTCGGTTGCCTAAACTCCAAAGTCAATAAGACAAACCATTATCAAGATCCCCCACTCACATATTGATATGTTAACGCATTCTGCAACTCTGGCTCACTCCTCGCAAGCTCCGCCTGCCTCCTGAAGTACTCCGCCGCCTTGGAAATTTTACTTTGCTGCAGATTCAGTTGAGCAAGTGTTGCCACCGCCGCCTCACATTCCGGATCAATCCTCAGTGCCTCACCACAGCAGCGCTCAGCGGCACCGATGTCTTTCTTCCATTGGAAAAGAGCGAGACCTTTGTTAACAAGGGGGAGGACATTGGGTGTGGGCTTGAGCTTTTCGAGCTCGATGGCACGATCGAATTTCTCAGCAGCATCTTCGAAGCGTTGTTGGTCAAGGAGAAGTTCGCCACTAAGAGAGGAACGTCGGTAAAGTAAAGGTTGAAGAAAGGGTGGCGTACTAGTAATTTTGGGGCTCGCTTCGTTGAGGGAAGGCTTTGAGTGTTCTGCGGAAAGTTGCCATACTGTTGGCAGTATTGCCCGACTTGTATTGGGCAACGGCGAGTTGGATATGTGAGAAGACGAAGGAGTCGTCCAGCTGAGTGGATTTCGTGTAGTTCTCTGCAGCCTGAGAGAACTCATTCATGATGAAATAAACTGTTGTCAGTGTCAGCACAAAGTAATCCTTGATTCTTGCGATCGAGAAGCTCACCCTGTCCACGGTGGTAGTAGATGTCCGGGTCGTTTTCGTTAAACTTGATCGCCTCCTCGAAGCACTTGAAGGCGCTAGGAGCATCTCCTTGCTCCATGTGTACTGAAGCGAGCTTCACGAGACTCTGTGTGAAGTCCGGGACAACCTCTAGAGAAGCAAGGAGGTCTTCCTTAGCTCCCGCGACTTCGCCGACAAGGAATCTAAAAGGTCATTTAGTAAACGAGTTCTCCGTGATATCGGCTTCTCTTACTTGAACGTTCCCCGCAGGTTGAGGGCCTCAGCACGACCTTGAAGCCATGAGATACCTTGGTCGATAGCCTCATTGACGAGCGTTAGAGCGTGTGCATAGTTAGAAGCCTCGAGTGCCTGGAGTGCAAGAAGCAAAGTATTGTCGCCCGTTGAGGGGTTTTCCGGAAGTGTCGGGAGAGGTCCTGGGGTTCACGTGTCAGCTGGCATGAGATTGAGAGAGTGGCAGACATACGAGGTCGGAAAGCGGAGAAGTAGGCAGCGATAAAGGTATGAGAAGGAAGACGAGGTGTGCGTGTAGCCATAGTTTCTGCTGCTTTTTTGTTTGAGAGCGTTTGAAGCACACGCTCAACGGCCTGTGCGGTGCTTTGGTTCGAGAATTTCTCGAGGATGGTTGCAGCGGTGAAGTCTTGAAGCGAAGTTAGAGACGTGAAAATTGAGGAGGGGAATCAACGTTACCGCGTAGCGCCTCTTCGAACCGGTGAAGACTCTCAAAAGCCATGGCACGACGGTTGAGTGCCTTGATGTACATGACATCGAGCTTCAATGCCTCGTCACAGTCAGCAATTACGAGGTCATACTGAGGAGGTTCCATGTTGACATAACCTGCGCAAGACTCAGTCGGCTGCTGACGGAAAACGGAGCATGCGACATACATGCAGCACGATTGCTGTAGTAAATGGGTTCGTTGGGTGTTACCTGGATGGCGCGAGTGTAGAATACGGCTGCTTCATTGTATTTACGTTCCTTGTATGTTGCGTTTCCTCGCTCCTTTAACTTTCTCGCGAGTGCAGCCCGTTCCTGCCGTAAAATTAAATTCGTGTAGTTTGAATCAAGAACACTAAGATTTACCTCATTGGACAATGCAGCAATCTGCTCCGAAGTTAATGGTGTATCAACTGCACATCGTCAGAAACACCATAGAGTTCATTCCAGGTGACACACCCAAGGGATCCTCGCTCTCCACCTTAGGTTTTGGCGGAACAATCTCCTCAAGAATAGGGCCGTCCACGTCCTTTACCGACTTCTTCTTCTTGTTCCCTTTGCCCTTCTTCTTCTCCTTGCGGGTCCCCTTTTCGACATCGGGTTGCGCGTGCGGCCGTGACGAACTCGAGGCATAGTACGCAACACCTCCGACGGCGAGAGCAGCAGCAGCACCAATAAGAATGACACGCTTATTTTCGGAGATAAACGACTGGGCACGGTCAAGGAAGGAGGAAGGCTCGGAAGACGCCATTTTTGAAAGGAAAAGTAAGTCTGTTTCTGCTGAAGACTTTTTGTGATGGCGAAGCGTGGGATTATGTACAAATTGGAGCAGGTTCTGATGTGTAGAATTGGTCTTATAAACAATCTTCGCTAGTATATCGGTTTAGTACACGCGCCTGTCATTAAGAAAGTCTTCTCATTGTTGGCCGCGCGAAAGCTGGGTTCGACTCCCAGGCGAAGAGTGTTGTTTTATCGACATACTACTATGTACTTTGTATTTGCTTGCTTTTATTTACAATTATCGCAAGGCCATCATTAGAACCAACCTTCAAATTCAAATGTCGATTGCTGCTCTCTTCACATTATACCACAAACAACTAACAAGAGGCTGCATCTTCACCGTTCACACTCTAAAGGAACGTAAGCGTAATCCCAGGCTCTTTTTCAGACAATTTCTGGCCACGGTGTACCCCTTGGCCGGGAATATTGCATTTCATGTGCCTAAGCCTTCTAATGCACAATCTCAGTGCATGATACACTTACCATTTTGCTTCTTATGGTCGATATACACTCAAATGCGAGACTTCTGCTCCTTTGCTCTGTTGTCGAGCTTTATTCGTATGAGAGCGCCAGCTGCAATTGGCAGCAAGAGTGCGTACTACTCATATTATTGACATGTTTCCTCTTGTTATTGTGTTATCTGAGTCGTTATATGAAGGTATATCAGCCGCAAAGGGTGGGTCCCGAAATGAACCATCCTTGGAACATGTACCGGAAAACTAGCTTATGTCTCGGCGACGAGAGATACTTCTCTCTTGAGATATCTCAAAAAGAAAAGGAAAGGTTGCGGACCCGGAAGGCGGTACAAACAAGAACAAAAAAAAGGCAAAATGTCCACCAGTTCTGTGGTATCTCAGGACCGTGTGAGTTTGTTTTGGATTTTAATGTTAAAGCCGCTGAGGCAGAATACGAGAATGGATCAATGAAAGTCTGGTCTGTGAATGCGTAAACACAATCGAAAAGCAAATCTGGTTGTCAGTAACAACTCTGGAGTTTTGTTTTCTTGTCCAAGTTTGAAGTCAATTCTGGGTGTCCTGGCCGAAATAATGGCGAATAAAACCCCAGTACTTCCTTTGGAGGAATGGAGGATGCACTTCGGCGTTCTTGACACTTTGTAGGCGATAGAAGTAAATTAGGTGCACAAATTGGAGCAACATTAATATGGCCCGACAGATTTGTCATTAGTAAAAGGTGGGTGGGCGCTATCATCAATATCTATCGTTGACACGCCGTCCAAGGAATGTAGCTAATCGTAATGAATATTAATAATGACAAAACAGGTATTCTGATGAAGAAAGCAAGAAAGCATGAATTCATGAATGGCAATCATGAATTGCAGGAATCCATTTTGATGACAGGTGTGGGGACTTGTGCGTAACGGGTAAGTCGCGACACCTTCAATTTTGCTTACGATACATTCTTTGCCATTATTTGAGATTTGGAAGCGACGTACATACAAATCTACTAGATACATACCATGTAAGTGTTCAAAGAAGATGAGGTGAAGAAGCTGCATCCCGCCAAGGAGTGGTTTCAACTTCTTTTCTGACAGGCCTAGGTCCATAGACTAATGTTACCCACTCCCCCTTACTCAAGTTCACTTATTTTGATCCAAACGTCATGGGTCCGAAGTCCAGGATCACACAACCGGACAACTGCTGTATTTCTGCGCAAAAAGAAATTACAAATAACATATGATAGTACAATATATCAGTGGAGACCCATCTCGTCGTTCCAGCTATAGAAACCCATTAACTGGTGACATCCCTCGACGAACGTATGAGATAACTTACAAATCCTGGAAAAACTTCCACAAAACAGAGAAAATAAGTCCCTGTAAACCATTCGCCAGAATACGTGTCTTCAATCCCCGACCCAACAGCCCCTTTACTCCATCGGTCCCAATGACCGCACGTACAGCATCAAAATAATCAATACGCGTCTCGTTGACCTGGCAGTACGTCTTGACAACCCTAAGCGAGTTAGAGACACTGTCGGAGACAACAGATGCGACGAAACCGATAAAGGCATTGCGCAGAAGCTTTTCGACGAGTGTGTGTGCTTCGGGGAGGCAAAGCTCGAGATAGTTGTAGGTCCCGAACCACTGTATGATCGGATAAGCGACCTGCCGCAGGCAATATGGACTCACGTACAGGGTAGTGTCCGACAAATCCGGCAGCAGCGGTGGCAAATGCACCAGACCACAAGGTCCCGAAACCATATCGTTTAATCTAAAATGCAGTAATGTACCAAGGACTTTCTTAGCAATTTTCTCGACCATTACTTACCCTCTGGTGCAAAATCGGTAATCCTTTGCTGCCCCTTGTTTGCATCAGCGTCTTTATGGTGTCGACTGGTGTAAGAATTGTACGGAACCCAGCCGCAACTAATGAAGCGAAGACAGTCTTGAAAAGTGCAGGAAAATCTTCCAAGTATATTACAGTTTGAAATAGGGTCAGGACACCGATGTTGGCGGCTGTGTCACCAAAGCGAACGAGGGGACCCTGGATAAGCGCAGCTACGAGCCCATGGTAGTACCGAGTCAATCCACCATCGGCGTAAAGGCTGCATATGGCTTCGGAAGTGGTGGCTCCATATCGGTATTGGTAGTTCATTACAGTGCGTAATGGCTGCATTTCTGTATGAGCTTCACCGATTGCTATATTGAAAGCTCGAGATTGAAAGTACCATCAAAGTTAGGACTGAGAAGAATGTGGCTGTGTTGTACCCATGAGCTTCCAGGAGTACGATTAGAAAATCACAATTCATACCAGCTGCTCCACTTAACCCGCCATAAAGCGCCAGCTTCAACGTTTTACCGAGGTCGAGCTGTCAAACGGTTTAATATAACTTGCCTTAAACATAGATTTTCTGCACTGACATTGTCGATATCAATCAAGTCCCTGATGAGAACTGCGAAGACAGTAGCCAAAAGTAGACATAAGGCGGTAAAGCACGCAGTCTTTTTCCAGTTTTGTTGTCGAAGCTGAGGCGGAAATACATGTTCCTCAGCAAATTCGTCATTGCATAAAGTGGCAAGGAGGGGAAGCCTCTCATCGATAATAGTAGGTACCAAAAAAGGCTCTTTGGACATGATTAGTAGTTGCTTGTTCAATCTTTCCGTCACATAGGGTCTTTATAAGTATCCAGACCGTAAAGTTGACCTAAATGGGGTAACGTTTAAAGAGTTATATGTATGAAAACGCACATACACCAAATGACACCAATCATTCAGTTAGACCAGGCGTTTCTTGACGAGTGAATATCGAAAGATCTGTAGGCGGTGATGCGTCATTGCAGATGCCTTTGATGAAAGCATAAGTGTCAAGGTATGACGGACGATATCTGCAATCGGAGTGACACAAGCGCCAGACGTACTTATGTCGGCACTTTGTGATGCATTATTTACGCGAATTATACCTGATCAGTGCGGGTCAATGCATAAGAACATAGCGCGATTTGTTCTTCATGGTCAGGGTCGATTAATTCTTCTCTGACCTATCCAAAAATGGAAGTTAAAAAGCTTAATACACAAAGTCGATTTTCAAGGTTGACTTCTCTGCCCCCACAGCCTGGTGGCCTGGTGCCGAACTTTTTCAAGAGGAATCGCGATAATATCCTCTGATCCTTCATCTCAAAAAATACCAATATCGCGTTTTTTGTGTGCACAGAGCCCCGTTTTGGTTGGAATGAATCCAGGTCTCCCAGAATCTTCCAGTCCCTTGTGGACATGCGGATCCAGGTTTTTGACCCAGAACTTGTGTGGACCAGTAGATTTTGGTTCGAAACTGCTATTAGAAAGACTTAGCGCCCTCCGGCACCCCAGGAGCACATCGAGACCATTTATAGCGCGTGCAAGCACTATTTGGGAGGAGAAAAGCTACTATATGTCAGTAATTGAACATGTTTTTCTACCTTCCTCGCCTGTCGTTTTCTAAAGAGTTGCATTGCTTACTTAAATCGAACTTCGTGAACCAACAAGACACTGAATGTAACTCCCGCTCCAG
>QGOA01013589.1:0-20669 GCA_003313075.1 Termitomyces sp. MG16
AATTCCAAAAGGGGACCCTCCCCAACAACACCAAAAGAACCCTGCAAGTGGACCCGATGCTCCGAGACAAACTCCAAAACCTGATAGACGAGATCCACACCAGCCCCAACTCCCGCCGCTTTGAGGACCTCTTGGACCTGGCCTGCTCCTTCCACATACAAAGAGATGAGCCCTGCTTGGGTGCCTGGGAAAATTCCCCACACCAAGACCAACGACGGCAAGAGGAACTCAATGCTGCCTCTACCACCTTACAATCTCTAAATCCAATGGGAGGCCTCTTTGACCAACTCGCCGCCCACACCATTGGACTCTCCGCCTGTCTCTGAGCCTACTTGGTGCCCAGCACCTTCAACACATGGGCCCAAGCAGCCAAAGGTGACCCTCCACCCCAAGGGCAATGATGTAGTACTTGGTTGCAAGTAGTACTGATAGTTCTGGGGCTTTCTTGAAGTCTTAGAAAGTGACCTCTAATCCACACTAGTGCTTGATGATAAGGTTGATGTATTGGGTGCTTTACAGAATATCAAATATCCTGATGGGCAGAAGAAGGTTCTCAATAAACTCCAGCCTAAGTAGTTCACTCCCTGGAAACCACTGAGCCTTTGTCTACCAATAGACTTCCAATAAAAGGTGCTCAATAAACTCTAGCCTAGGTGATTCACTCCCTAAGAACCACTGAGCCTTTGCCTATCAATTGCCTGATTATTCTCTACTCTACTTGGACTATTTATACTAATTTTCCAGTGCACAGACCACCAGGTCACATGACTTTTTGCTCTTGACCTCCCAGCATTCCTGACCTAATTTGTTGTTCCATTTTCCATTTTGGTGATGCATGTTTCAGTGCTGCCATTCCATTCATCTCTTTCTTCCTCCATTCAATGCATGTGCCACCATTCTATTCATCTCTTTTGACATTCCTCCATGCTTCTTTCCCTTTCTCCTTTCAGTCATATCAAATTGGGCATTGTCAGATCAGATCTTGATCTCGATCATCACAATTTGATCCTATTTTGTCACCTCTGCCAGCTCCCATGCTTCCCCTCCCTATAACAGTGGTTGGACTATTGTTGAGTTGATAGCTTGAGCTGGTCCCTGCCCTTTGTTCTGTACTGTCTGTGTATTTATTGGGGTGTTTTTGGAGATATAATTTGTTGAGACTGCTACCAGGAGGCTTACAGTTTTCAGCCTTATGATTAAATGTTTATTTTGACTTCTGGTGCATGTTGTGTCCCTGACTGCTGGTACAGCGTCGTATCATTGCCTCCACAATGTCCACTGGAAGCAGGGGATGGGTGCCAGTCACCGCATAGTAAGGAGAACAGCCCATCCTCTTCCGTATGGTAACTCATTCAGACCAAAAGACCGAATAAGTCGCTTCACTCCAGCGACTTTTGTCGCCGTCTACCACCTTAAATAGCGCCTGTCGTATGTCAAAATGTGGCCTTTCCACTATACCATTGGTGCGTTTATTGTATCCTGAGACTCAAATGTGCTGTATGTTGTATTTCTTAGCGAGGTAGGTAAGTGTCTTAACTATTGGCGCTCCATTGTCTGTAACAATCTCGTGAAGTGCTCCCCACCTGCAAATAACATCTTCGAAGAGCCACTTAGCTATAGCGTCAGTATTTTCCTGCTGGAGCATACAGAACTCTGGCCAATGTACCAAAGAACACCTTCCCTGGATAATGTACTTGTAGCGCCCTGACTTGGCATAGTGTCGATATATATCTTTCCAAACAATGGTGCTGGAGTCGCTACGGTTGGGGGAATAAGCACCTGGCACGTCTGCTGGACTTGGCAGAGATGACAAGTGCGAATGTACCATGCGATATCGGCACTAACTTGAGGCCACCAAAAACGTTCCAATAAATTTGCACGTGTCGTGTAGAGTCCTCAATGTCCCAAGTCGTCGTGCATAGCATGAAGAATCCTAATGCGGCCCCCTGGTTTGATTACCAACTTGTGAGTGCCAGCCCTATTTCGTCGCCAAAGCTGATTCTCAACCATGAAGAAAGTCGTTGTGTATTGAATGAAGGTAGTGTATTCCGTATCCGTAAGGTCTGATGGTCGGCGCAAATCCTGTAGCCACTTCCTAACCTGATCAACTTGTTGGTCTTCTGACTTAGCCTTGGCGCTACAAGGTACCGCCAAATATGGGAGGTTGTGACTATCTTCCTGTAAGGGTCTGGGTTCCTCGACTATCTTTAGATCATTAGATGGCTTAGCAATGTTATAGATACTGGCCATGTAAAAAGTCGATGGAGCCTGATATGGTTTAGGTTGATGCAGGATAATAGGGTGTAGCCAGGTCGAGACAGGTTGGTCTTCACGAAGGGCTGAAATAGGCAATTGAATAATATGTATGAAACCGTGCAACCGGTCAATCCAGTCGTCAAATACGTCGTTATCACTTTTGTCTGGCGCTTCGTCCTCTGGCTGCCTAGGTCATTGAGATAGTCCATCTGGTCCGTGAAACGCACTCTTGACGTGTATGAGCTCGAAGTGAAACATGAGTATCGCTACTACCCAGCGATTCATGCTAGCCAAAGGTTGAATGTCTGGATTCTGGAGCATTCCTTTGATGTAGCGTGCATCGACTTCGACAATCAAGTTTCGAACCCCAATAAGATACATGTGTAGCGCCTGAAACGCTCAAAACAAGCCATATAACTCCAGTTTAGGCTGACTATAGCGCGACTCTCTGTTGTTAAGGGTAATTGATCCGACGCAATTGTAGTGTCTGATTTTTCGACTCATGCTATCACATTGACATAAAAAGAAGCCGACCGCGATGTAAGAGGTGTCAACGGCAAGCATAACGGAATCGGACGTAGTATAGTCAATGGATACCAATGGCTTCGCTTCCTGCAGCGCCTTCACTAAATCCTTTTGTGCGTTAATTTGGTCAGGTCCGAATTTGAAGGGGACCCCAGAATGGGTTAAGCGATTAAGCGCGTGCGCTCAATGTGAAAAATGGTGTATGAACATACACAGCACACCTACCGTGCCTAGAAACACGCATACTTCTGAGAGGTTATGACAGACCCCCCATTTCTCCAGAAGCGCTAATCGGCTCTCTTCTGGGATCCTGCCCTCTGGAGTACAAACATGCCCCAAAATCTTAAACCACGGAGCACAAAGAACGAGCTTGTGCCCTGAAAACGTCCTGCCACAATACTTCATGCGCTGGAGCACTCGGTTCACTAGTTGGAAGAAGTCCCATAGCGCCATACAGATATTAGGGTTATCCAGGTGAACTTCGGATTTGCCATTTACCAGGCACCAATCCATCGGGCCTTTAACTCCTACGTCGTCTATGAAGCTGAGCACGTGGTGGGGTATTTCAGGCTGTAGGATAAACGTAATGTCATTGTGAAATATAGGTACCGAGTTTGTCCATCCCATAGGAAGCGTGACTAGTCGTAGCACCCTGAACGGCGTTTGAAATGTCGTCAAGTTGCGAGAAGAAGGATGGATTAAGCGCTCGTCATAGCCAACGTACAGGTCCAGGGTAGCACCACATATTCATCCCGCAAAAGATTCAGCGATGTGATCGGGAAATGGCGGTACCCCTGAATGACGGATTGTGACCTTGTTTAGTGGTTCTAGGCCGTGGACTATACGTAGCTTCCCGTTTTTCTTTAGTACGCAAAACCATCTCGAGCGGTAGGCCGAATTGGAAGGCTCATAAATGCCTGCTGCTATTTTAGAGCGAATAATTTGGCAGACTTCGGCTTTGATGCCCGGTGGTATGGGTCGGTTATGCTCAGTCCAGGGTATGCATGGTATTGTCGGTATAACCACAGGTGGAAAGAAGTCAGTTCTGAGCTTACCGTGCTCTGAGTCTTCCCAGGCAAACGCCTTGTTCTGTTTTTGCATGATGTTGACTAGTACATCCATTTCCGCTGTCGAGAGAAAGCCGATATCGTGGGCGCTAAGAAATAGCGCCTTTCGTTCTTCTGTAAATCGTCCTGTTGGTTCGAAGGGTGGTGGATTTGGGTCGAGTTTTGGCAAGATAGCCAAGGGGTCACCTATTATCTTTCGTTCGATGCGAAATTCCTCAGGTACGGCGCTCGCTACTGGTTTTGTTTTAAGCACTACGGGCTTATATTTCTTCTTGACCTGAACCCCTTTGCGCTTAGGAGTACTGTTGTTAGCAAACATATTATAAATAGAGTCATGGTTTCTAGCGAAACCTGATATCAAAGATTCTTTAGAGTCGGGAGTAGAAACAAAATAAGTGTCTGTTGAAAGGTTCTCAGTAATATCTGACGCAGTGAGGTATAAGTAGGATAACGCTTCACTAGTAAGCGGCAAGGAAGAATTCAAGATTTCATGGGCTAAAGGGGTATGTGCTATAAAGATTACTTGCCCAGTCTGATGGTTATAGTCCAAGATAAGCGCTTCATCTCCATGATCCTCATCACTCATCTCGTCGATGGCACCGGAAAACACTCGCAAGGGTCGTTGCTAACGTAAGGTCGCTTTCTTGGTCCTGGCTTCTGGAATTTCCCTCGAGGGAACGTTGGTACCGTTCTTCTTACACCTGAGTTAGGGTCGCTAATAGTTAGCGTTGTTTTGTCTTCAGATGTTGTCTTGACTACTGATCAAGCTAATACGTCGAAGGGCCTTCCTAATAATAAGTCATACGCAGGCGATCTAAGAATGTGAATTTGAAGGTAAAACGTAAGATCACCAACAGCACATGGGATGTTACGGGCCATTCCCAGGGATCGATCAATCATGCCATTAGCGCTCTGCATATTAAGAATGATAGTGGGGTCATAGATGATGCCAAGCTTGTTAGCGACATCGGCAGCCATTGAAATAATCTGTGATCCGCTGTCCACGATAGATTCTATTTCGCTTTTTCCATCAACTGTCAACATAATCGAGCGTATTGCGTGAGAGTCTTGGGCTACAGTGAGGACAGCAGGATTGTCGCTAGATCTTAGCGACTTGAGGTAGGTTTCAACCGGGTCAATGGACGTGGCTTCTTTGGGTGGCTTGGCTTCTTCTTTGATTTCTGGCGCTACCGTCTCCGTTATATACGCAAATCCAGGTAGCACATCATCGCATTCATCCACTGCCGTTACATTGTTAGCTACATTTTGTCAAGGGGTAACCGCGGTACACATCTGGTTCCTGACGTCTGGTGCCACACTGCATAGCTCCCCCACCGACATTGTAACTTGACTTTTCATGATGCGATTGAATACTTGCTTCAATTTTTCTATGTCGTAGATAGGTGCCGTTGGTTGGTAGCCTCCTGCTAGCTTGTCTGGTGCCCCAAAGTTTCGATTGACCAGTGGAGAGTAGTTACCAGCAAGCCCTGAATAAGGGTGCAGCAGCGGTTCCATGTTAGCTGATGCTTTGGCCATATCGGGTGCGTCGTCGTTGATGCTGGAATTCAAGGGCTTCGCTAGTGCTGGATCTGACGTACTGCCTGAGGGTCTATAGTCTTTCAACGGTTGCTTGCTCTTTTTAATCTCGACCCCGTGTAAAAACCTGATTCTTTAGCAACTTTAGCTCCCTTTCCAATATCTCGATCCTCTCTTCTCGTGACAACGTCGGTCGCTCGCTAACAGCGTTAAGCTGGAGTACTTCATGGATTAGCACCTGTTGTGGAGTTGCCTCTGCCTCCGTCACAGCCGTACTATTGAGGTTGCCTGTTGCTAAGTTACCAGGGTTTCGTCGGTGCCATTCATCAATTCGTCCCTGGAAAGTCCGGTGCTCAGGATATAGAGGGATGTTAGCACCCGAGGGTAGGATTATTTTACCGTCGGCACCCTGACACGCTCTTCCTTGGTGTAGATACTGTTCGAGGATAGCGCAGCGTCCTCGAGTCATTGTATGTCCTGCCTCACCACAGAAGTGACAAAGCCCAGGTTGCATATCACCTTGTGGCGTGTTAAGGCTAGTTGAGATTAACATTTCCAATTTGCTCATAACGTTTGCGACGGCCGTGTTGACTGCGTTTTCTAGATCCTCCTTCTTGACAAAGCCTCCCTGGTTGTTAGTCGTGCTAGGTGCTGGCGCCACAACGGGCGGCGCCTTTCCTCCGTTATCAGTACTAGAGGGTCGCTGGAAGGGGATGCCAGTATCCGTGCCTTTCAGTATCCATTTACCTGCTTCAAAGATGTCTTCTATATCGTAGGGTTCCTCGGGATGGTGGTCGGACTTAAGAATTTCTAAGCGACGTGCTATCCGAGTCCATAACGATGTTGGAATTCCTTGTTGGAACAGGCACCGTTCCTCGTTCCTGTAGAGTTTGCCGTTCTGTACTAGCCATCATGCAATTTGCTGGAAATCTTGATAATAAGTAGATAGCGTGCCTAACGTATAAATGCCTGTTGCAAAAGTATCCTGTACCAGTTTCTGGATTTCAAGGACTGTATAGCATGTGGATTCTTCAGCACCAGGGTACAGTTTAATAATTGCCTTTTTCCATTCCTCGTAGGTAAACGGTCTTGGCACCGCATCTTGTGTTAATCCTTGAAACTTGTCCAATCCTGTCCAGGATTCCACGGTATCGTAGGACACATATCTGGCAGCATATTCTTTCATTTGTGTGTTGTCGGTGACTCGGCAGTCACGTAATAAATATTCCAATTCTCGGAAATACTGTGTTAGCTCATGAGGCTTTGTCTTGTCCCATTTTGGCGACAAGAAGTGGTTTCTTGGCGGCATGTGTGATGTGTTTGCCTGCTCCATATTAGCTGGCGTTGACGTCGTGGTAGGAATAGTGGTGTTAGTGGTAGTTTCACTTGGCATGGTCGTAGTCGGTACCGGCTCAGGTAGTTCTGAGTCGCTAGGTTCTGGCAATAATGACCTAGACAGCTCTTCCAAAGGAGTAAGTGGTGTATGGTTTTCACCTGCTAAGTATTCGAACAGTCAGGAAAACAGGAAGAAGCTTTCAGCCAAGCTATCTGGAGCGGCTTCAAGTTCCTGGTCCAAAGTTTGCCTCGGTAGTGCGCCTGGTAAGTGTGGTGATTCAGTTAATGTTTGTCCAAACACACTCTCCAATAGGAGGCAGTGCTGTCGCTGGGCTCGAGTTTCCGGCAGAATTCTGCCTTAATAGAACCCCTTGCAGTGGGCTCCAAAATGATGACGCCAACTGTGGTTGGGTGCACTGGACATATACGCAGTACAACGCCGTCTCCAGTGCCTGGTGTACGGGTTTGTGAGGAGTCCCAGCAGGGTCCTGGTGTGCTCGAGCAGAGGTGATAGGGCAATGCACTTGATGATAGCGCCTCGGGTGCTATCTAGCAAGTGGTAAGTGTCGTAGTTTAGGAGAAGTTATAGAGAATAAAATGAATAGTGCAGCATAGTGTGCCCGTAGGTGGCACCGTAAACAACGAGGACAAGATAGACGAAGCTAGCGCCAAACTTATTGACAATGTCAGGCAATGCTATTGCGATTTGAACGCTAAGTGTAACTGGGTCCTTAAAGGTTACAATTCGTTGCTATATACATGGCAAGTAGCTAGTTTTTATACTATGCGCTATGGTATTTCCAAAATAAGTCCATTGATGGTGCTACCAATTAGTGCCTTTCCTCATGGTTGTAGCTAATGGCCACCTGTCAACGGCAACCTGCAGCACATGGGTGATGGTGACCAACGGCGACTCTAAAACTACTTAGAAATGATACGACTTTGCTCACTTTTTGATGTAATTTAATTGGCCATGCCATCCTGGGATATGGTCGGAGAATCCTTGACAGATGCCGTGAGCGCTAATCCCCATGCTAACATTGTACCATCTTTTGATAGATTTAAATGTTGGGTCTCCATGTATCCTGTCTCGTCGTCATCGATTCCTTTAGACTTCTGATTGAAGTGCCTCGGTGATTGACAGCACCAATTGCTAACTCCTTTTTGGTATTGATTGGGGTTTGGTCCAAGTCAAATTCCCTCCGTTGTGCTAGCGTTATGAGTTCTAAGCCTCCTTGGTCTTCAAAGTGAGTGAAGTGTGCTGAAGGGCTAATACTGGTGTTTAAGATGAATGGATAAGTCTTGCCATAGAGCGCCAGCGCTAGGGCTACTCTGTACCCCAAGCTGGTCGCTAGAGTCTCCAGTGTGTCAAGTATTGGTCAACCTATAATGTTCCTTGATGCGCTCAGTCCGAGTAGAAGCCTATCAACGAGGAAGAGGCTCTTTGCACCAACCAAGTCTGGAACCCTGACACACCCCGGATTGATGTCCCCGAAGAGGTCCAAGAGCAGCGATGATGGAAGGGCACCTGCCTCCTTGGCCATTGGGCAGCCACCTGAACTCTCGACAGAGAAGACTGCGACTTCCAATTCACAGAAAATGATCCAGCGATTTAGAAATGGAAGATGATCTGAATTGTGGACCGACCCACAAAGTCTTCTCTGCCCCAGTCTCATATATTCACGCCACAGCTAACTATTTCCTGGACACGCTCTTGATTCACCTCCCCTTGCACTCCTTCCAATCTCTACTCCTCTGGACCACCCTTGCTTTGTTTCCAGAGCCTGTCAATACTCTTGTAGACAGCAGCACCACTGACAACTTTATTGATGAAGCATGGGTGGCCTTGGCTCCTCAACCTCCTTAACGGCTCCCTATCCCTATCCACCTTTGGCTCTTTGATGGCAGTTCCTCCTCAGCCAGCGACATCACCCACTTTGTCCAAATGCCGGTAACCTTCCCCTCAGGCCACCGCCAAACCCTCCAGCTCTTGGTCACCAGGCTCCATGCCGCCGCTCCCCTGGTCCTGGGACTCCCATGGTTATGATCTACAAACTCCTGGATTGATTGGAAGACCCTCACTCTCTGCCTCGACCACAATGCCGCCCCAGACCCCATCCCCTTTGAACCACTGATGCTCGACTCAGCTTGTGACACCCCTGGTCAAAGTTCCGGAGGGACCCTGGACCTCCACTCCCAATCCTCTTAGTCGTTCATCATCCATGTATGCCTCGGCGACTCCCCTGAGGCCCTCCCAGCCCTCGTCAATAGCAGGGCCACCAGAATGTTTGTCAGCAACCAGCTGGGTCTCATGCACCATGACCTCTCAAAGCCCCTCAAACTGCGCTTGTTCGATGGAACTGGCACCTCTGGACTCATCACCCAGGGCCACTCCACGATGCTCATCCTTGACAATAGATTGATGTTCCCCACCGACCTCCTAGTAACACAGCTCCCAGAGTTGACCCCATTGTCCTGAGTCTCCTCTGGCTTCGTGAGTTCAACCTCAACATCCACTGGAGGGACCTCACCATGACCTTCCCCACCTGGAAAGCTGCCCTTGCCGCCGCTATCTCTCTCCACCTCTGGACGCCCTTGTTTGCCCCAATGGGACCCCATCAACTTTCCACCCAACATCCCCTGAAACCGCTACAAGGGGCCCCACTACCCAGCCCAGAACCACTCCCCCTTGCCCCAATGCTCCTCCAACTCGGATGTCTCCACAGACCCGCTCAAATCCCCAGACATCAAGATTATTGGCACTACCCCCTTTGCTCACATCCTTCAAGATGGCACCCTGGCCTACCAGCTTCAGGTCTCCCCGACGCTGCCCAAAGGACATCTCTGGGGAGAGAACAGTAGCCCTGCTACCAAGACCAAGGCTCAGATCCTCGCTGAGATCGTTCCCTCTAAGTATCATGAGTTTGCTGACGTCTTCTCTGAAGGTAGCGCCAAGGACCTCTGTCATGACCCCTCCCCTCTGGATCCACCCCGGGACACCCCCAGAATCCCATCCGGGACCCTCCCTCCAACCCCACAGAATGCGCCCTGCCACCATGACTACTGACACCGCCATCACATGCATCAAGGACCACCATCACCTGGCACCCCCAGCAACCTTGCATCATGGACCCAGGATCAGCCGCTAGCAAACCCTGATCAATGACCGGATCATGCCAACCGCTTCCATGCTGACACATGTCACGCATCACAGCTCCCTCCATGCCAATTGATTGCATGCTCCACATGCGCGATCCCAGTATACAGTTCCCTTCCCACTACTCAATGTCCCTCTGGAACTTATCCCAGACATCCCAGAACTCCAGAGATCCAGACCCAGCCCCGTAGTACTTATAGTGTGGCTCCCTGATTGTTGCATGCCCTCTGCTTGATTGGTACATGCTGACTGGCACACTTTGACTGGCATGCTTGAACAACCACGTGCTCTAAGTTTGGTGCGCACTTTGTGACTTGCAATTTGTTAACCCGGTCTCATCTTAGAACCCCTGGTTCCCGACTCGACCACTTCCCAACCCTCAGCCTCTAAAGCCCAAAACCCCTGGACCAAGTTCTCTTCCCTGGGACCACCCCTTGTCCGTGTCTTGAACCCCGGAGTCCTAGCCCCAGAGTTCCAGACACCCGAGTATCCGTAGGTCAAGTCCGCATTGTAAGGGCAATTGCTTTCCTGGAAAGCCCTTGACTCAGTGGAACCTGACATAATATCAAGACTCCCTCCTTACACTGTTACTGATGGCTATGTATACTCACACCTACTATCCCACAGGCTACCAGACTGACCCTTACAGGTGTCCAATCTCTGACTACTACTCTGCACAGACCCCCCGCCCCACCTACCCACCCCTCCTGTACAAACCCCAACCTCTCCCCCGCTACTGGGCCCCTGACCCATCCCTCTATAACCTGGGGCCCCTCTGCCCAACCTAGCCATGGCACAACCCGTAGAGGCCCCCTCCCCAGGGGTCTACCGGAGACCCCACCCGTTCTCAGTGGACCTTGCCCAATTCTCCCCAGCAAGGGCCCCTTTGCACCCACTCCCTGCCCCCCAACCCTGGGGACCTCCCAACTACCTCGACACTACCCAACTGCCGCCCCACCTGCTCAGACCCCTCCCTCGCCGATGGGACAACAACGCCTCAAGGAGTACAAACAGCAATGGGATGAAGTGCTCTGCTCACTCAGGATCTTGCCAGAGGACTTCGTCCAGCGGGCAAGGGTGCTACTCACAGAATTCAGACACAACGACTTTGAAGGCACTCCGGAGGACTGGGCCCATTGCTTGGTCAAATTCAGGGATTGCCTCATGCAAGGAGAACTCCTGGAGCAGACTATGGTAAAGTATAGGCACAACACGATCCTCCATGAGGAGTTGCAACAACTGCTCAACAAAGTCTATGCGTCCCCCTCCCCTCAACCCCTCAACAACCCCATGGACCTGGGTCGCTTGATTCACATCCAATGGGAACCCCCAGAACCAGCCCCAGCAGCCCCTGCAGTCCCCACTCTGGAGCAACAACAACGGGAAGAGCAACAAAACGTCTTGGCCATACTGTGGTCCCTCAACCCAACAGGAGGACTATTCAATCAGCCCACTGCCCGCATGGTAGGCCTGTTGACTCGCCATAAGGCTAACTCCATTCCTAGCACTTTCAAGACCTGGGGGCAGCCCCAGAGGCCCCTGGAACCGCTTCTGCAAATGGACAACGCCTGACCCCCACCCCCGGCGACCTCTGGTAGACCCCGGGCAGACACTCCTAGCACGGATGACACGCTGTGCTACATCAACAAGCTCACTACCTCCAAAATCAAAACCCCGGTCCCCCTGCGTTCCCTGGTGGCCGACCCCTGGTGAGTTGTGGCCCACCCAATACTAACCCCAGCAGCGGTGCCTGCCCCCAGGCCCAACTCAACGCCGCCGTGGCCGCCAACGCCCCGGGCAATGTGCCAAGCTCCAAGGAACCCCTGGAAGACCCTGAAGATCCTGACTTTGCCAACAAACAGGATGAAGAGGCCCTCCAGGCCAACCGGCTCCAGAAAAAAGGATGACCCTGGATTGAGGTTCCGAAGGATGTGCAGGAACGACGGAGAAGGGAAGGTGTTTGCATACTCTGCGGTGAGAAAGACCATTTCATCTCCAAGTGCCCCCAACAACAGGTTATAAGATGCACCACCTGGACCTTTGAAGGGGAGGACACCACCCACGAGTATTCAAAAAACAACCTGGCAATTTAGACCTGGAAGACACCCTAAATTACAGAATCGACCCCGACATCTTCTCCACCCCGGTCTCCCATCTTCGTTCCACAACACTCGCACAGGACACCCTCACGGCTTACCTACCCTTCCACTCCTCACACTCCCTCCTCCTCAAAACCCGCCTCACCCCTTCTGGAACCCCCCTCAACACCCTCATTGACAATGGCGCCACAGACAACTTCATTGACGAGGCATGGTCTACCTTCACCCTGGAACCCGCTCAGCAACTCCTGGTCCCGGTGCGACTCTGCCTCTTCAACGGAGACGCCTCTACAGCAGGAGACATCACTCATTTTGTGCATATGCCCGTTACTTTTGCCAATGGACAGACTCACACCCTCCAGATGTTGATAACCAAACTCCACCCCTCTGCACCCCTGGTCTTAGGGCTTCCGTGGCTCTGAGACACCAACCCCCGCATTGACTGGCAACTACATTACATAAGAGATAAAGGCAATCAAGAGAAGTTGCTTAGTAATGTGGATGGGAGGAATCCCATGGGCATTATGTAAATCCAGTGTGTCTGACTCCTTGCAACCACACCACCACATGAGCTACCTCAAGTTCTGGGTTCACCCAAGGTTGTTCCTTTTCCTCAAGTTCTGGGTTCACCCAAACTTGCTTTTTTTCCTTGAGGTTTGGGTTCACCAAGCTTGCCTGTTTCCTTCCCAAGCTCTCTGGTTCTCTACTTATCTTTCTCTCTGCTACTCTGCTTTTCTTACAGACTTCTTGCCGAAAATTTTTTCTGTCCATTAGCCCAATATTTGGCAAAGCAATCTTTGGTCGTAGTATACAGCAGCCTCATTGCCACATGGGAGCAAGTCCTGTTGCTCTTGTACAAGTTCATTCACATGATAAATCCAACTTTGACAGCTTGGACACCACTTCCAGGGCACTGTCAATATTTTTGCATCTCCTGTTCCCCAAATTGCAAGCCGTCAACTCTTTAATTGCCGATTGATCCAGCCAGTTCTTACATTTGGGAAAGCCTGTGCATGAGACATTGATTTTCACATTGTCAATCACTTAGCAGAACAGGCACCCTCTTCTATCAACACTGTATGCCCTTTTATTCTAACGTCTTGATGCATGCTCTAATGTTCCATCTCTTCTAGGTCACTGCCCCGAATAGTTCCAATTTTGCTCAGCCTGCCCATGAAGATGACATCAGAGGTGGTGCTCCCAATGATAACCAACATGACAAAGACGACAACAACTACTTGTTGAATATGGTCAGGAGACTTGAAGAAGAAGTGGAAGAGCTATGGGACCAGATGAATAGACTCCATACTTCTGCTCAGAGGAAGATACTAGTTCCCAGGACATCCCCCTTCAAGTCCCTCAGACATGTATCAATCACACCAACTATCACAATACCCATATGCGCATCATTAGAGAGGAGATGAAATTTGTTTTAGGTACTGAGAAAGATGTCAACTTCTTCAAGGTTGTCAATGAGCGGCCAGAGCTTCTCGTGTCTGTTGTTGACGTAGCAAATTTTGCCATGGATGACACTGCTCTGGGACCAAACATCGACAAACTCCAAATCTGGATCCATTCCTCTCAGAATATATGGAATTTCAAACTTGCCGACCAGTTTGCAGCATGTGTCATAGAAAAGTATCCCCATAGGAATCTGGATCCTACATGGGTCGCTCAACACTTCATCGCCCATCTGGACACCCTGAGAAAGGCCTACAATAAACGGCAACCTTGAGAGAATGAGGATGTGGACAGTGCTGAAGTTCGGTTCAGAGAAGCTGCAAGGTTAAGCGTAGGAGGAGGAGACAGACAGAGGTATGTATCTCACATGAGTACAGATTCAAGTCGCTGATTATCTGGCAGCTGTATCACTCTTGGAAAGCCATTTGCAAAGAAATGATAGATGTTTTGGGCTGGGACATCTTGTTCCATATGATGGAGCTGCTCAGTGTGGATGGTCAAAGCTCAGCCAAGTCTGATGGTGAGTCCTACGAGTACAGGGCAAAAATACAAACGTGGCGCAGTTCTCATGTCACAAACCTCCTCCACTTCATTGATAGCCACAGTACTACAACAAACTCATATGGAAACCTGCATGCTGGCACCAGACCACGAGTCCGACATATCAGCAACAATGATCATACATCATGGTCGTTGAGCAACATTGTGGCTTGCCTTCCTCTCAACTTCTACAGTGATACCTGGTTTCAAAGCCTTGCCACACAATTGCAAGTCACTCTCCACCCTCAACCTGAGATTCAGTTGCCTCATATTTGGTGAAATAGTTTGGCATAGTCTATTTGTATGCTTGTAATTCAACTTGACTATCTATCATATTGCAAAGTTCCAGTTTGTAGCCTCATAGTGTGTGGCAGTGCTGTGTGGCGGTGTGGGCGCTTGACAAGTCGACTCGTGCATAGCCATGATCACGATTGCATATGCACGTGTCTTGCAAAGTTATCACCTCAACTTCAGCATACTCTATTGTAGGCTGGTAATTCAACTTGACTGTTTCCCATATTGCAAAGTTTTGGCTGCAGCCTCATAGTCCTGTATGTGATGTTACTGTGATCTCTTTTCTTTGTTTCTTTGTGCTAAAAACAACAACACTCAAGTGAACTCGACATGTCTTCCTTTTCTGAAGAATCAATCTTCAGCCTCAATTACCGCATCTCTAGGCCTCCAATGAAGCCTCAAAAAGTAAGATGTATCTACATGGCTCCGTCATTATATCTGGTGAGTCAGCTAACATGTGTACTAGTTACTCCACTAAACTGATACATACAGACTACGGAAAACATGCAAAAAGTCGATTTCATTTCTTCAAACATAAGTACTGGTGTCTCTCTTAGTGCATAAAACTAGACATTTTGTTTATAGGTATCAGCTGTGCAAGTACTGAAGACTTTACTTGAAATGAAGCAATAGAGACCATCAGGGATCAACGTCCAATGTTTGTGGTAAGATTGGCATAAGAAAGTGTCCGCTTTGTTTACTGAAAGTCCACAGATGATACCGTTTTGATCTTTTTGTACATAATCTTTTGAATTTGTATTTTTAGTATGTGACGGAAAATGATTAATGTACATACTTCAAGGTTGTGATGTTTGGCTCTGCAGTTAGAGGGTGTTTTGTCGCTCTCCTAAATCTCCAGCCCTTGCCATGCATCCCAATGTACATTCATCATCACTCTTCTTCCAGAAATGAAAGTTTGCAGAGTCAGATGGAGGATGGACAGAGATCGACTTTCTGGGCACATGAGCTGATTGCACAGTACCTGGAAGACAAAGGAACCAAGACTGACACTGATACAATGTGCTCTGTGCACATTGAGACAGAGACAGAGATGGAGCCTTCTTCAGCTTCCTCCACTACCTCTTTGACGGCATCAGTGTCTCTACTAAACGACTATATGCTTATGCTGAGAACTCAGCCCTCCCCACCTCCTAGTGGTTCTCCAAACTGTGATATCACATGTTCTAGTTGTCTTCCCTGCACGTCTGCATGCTCTGTTTGCTACCATGGAGGGTGAGAGAGGGCATTTGGTCCTCTCTGAGGAGCCTTGGGGCAGCTTAGAATCAGATGAGGGAGGGGATGATAGAGGGGAGGATGTGGACGTTGCAATGGCCAATTGCAGCTGTGCAAAACATTTTTGACACTCCATTCATTATCATGGAGGGTGAGAGAGGACATTTGGTCCTCTCTGAGGAGCCCTGGGGCAGCTGAGGATTGGATGGGGGAGGAGGACGTGGACGTTGCAATGGCCGATCATGGCCATGCAAAATGTTTTTGACGCTCCATTTGTCACCGTGGAGGGTGAGAGAGGGCATTTGGTCCTCTCTGAGGAGCCCTGGGGCAGCTGAGGATTGGATGAGGGAGGGTAAGAGCTGGTCAGAGTCAATCTGCCCCACAAGAACTAAGGATTAATACACACACATCTTTAATTTCCTGCCTTCACACCACGCAACCATTTTACATGCCTGCTACCTCTCCTGTTTTAGCCTTGCTCCACATCTGGAGCTTTACATCTCACTTGAAAAGACCAGAAATGGAGGATGAGCAGGTTAGAATTATAGATAGGTCCTGGGCCCACTGCATTGAATACTTGCTTGTGGTTTGTAATTTTTGCTGTCATTGTGCTGTTTTTTGTGCTGTTCTTACAATCTCCCTTGAAAAGTCAATTGTCTCAAGCACGTTAGTACTCACCTGAAGGAGTCTATTACCAAACTTTTAACGACATTTCACAGCTTAATGATGGCCACCATGGCATTACCTCAAGGAAAATATATTGTTTACAGGTTTGCTACGCATATAATCAAATTATGCAGCACGTCATCGTCTATTACAATGGCATTGGCCATCACCTACATTGTGATGCCAGATATCCTTAAAATCTTATGCCCATCGACCATGCTGAACTTCTTGTCCCCAAGCTTTGTCTTTATATTTCTTGTTACAGCCATCTTTACGATCTTCACTGTTTACACTAGCTGCATTGCCATTCTTTCTGTTGTAATTGCTTCCCATCTCTATGTAATCATTCTCCTCGTCATCATTTTTGTGTTGGCTGTTCTTTCATTTTCAATGAAAGCTTTTCTTGATTTCACCTGCCATTTAATTTTTTTTATGTGAGCGCCTTTTTTTGTCATTACTATTGCATTTCTTGTACTGCATAAACCAATATATTGTTGCCTATCACTGCATTAGCTGCATGTGAGTGTACCAGACTGATGAGGAAGAAGATCAGTGCACGCTCATTGTGTGATCAGTGCCATGCTCATTGATGCGACAGTGTTTCTAATAGATCTTTCTTGAGAAACATTTAAATAATTTCTAATTGGTCTTTTTTTTAGAAATATATCATGTTTTTACAATTTATTTTTTTAAAACAACACAAAGAAAGTTTATTGAAAAACATTTAATAAAAAAAATTACAAAGATAACTTTAGAAAAACCAAAAGATACATGTGCCATATTTTTTAAGAAACAGTCTAGAAACACAATTTGTGTTCCCCACGTATTTCTTGAGAAATAGAGAAAGAAAAATTTAAAAATAGCTCAAGAAATATACAAAAAACACAATACTGTAGCGGACTGTATGGTTGCAACCGTAACGCATAACACAGCTTTCCAGAGTTGTCTATTCGCCTAAAAGTAATGCGTAATGCATGGGGAGTTGCTAGTTGAAAATCAAAACTTTTAAACCTGTATTTTTGTGAATTTTTAATGGAAATCAGTGCAAGAAAAGTGTCTCTAATTGTTTTCTTCATCCAAAAGAGCCTCTGACCTGAGCCTTTCAAGCCATCTGTCTTGAACAAATTTTCGCTCAGAAGTAACCTCTTTTAGTATTTTTTTGAACATGTAACTTCAAAGCAGATCTCAAGGCGTCGATTGAAAGCATAATAATGGCCCTCTTGTGCCACATCTTCAGTGCCGAAGTAGAAATGATATTTTGATTCAGAATCAGAGAGATCTGATGGAATTAAATAAGGCAGATTCTTGAGAAGAGTATCAAGATAAGCAACTCGTGCTGCAAGTGCTGCTGGAATACCCTCATTTTTATCAGCTATAGAGGTAAATTCAGAGAGATTGATTGCACAAAAAAAATGCACTCGATTGAGAACCAGCATACTGACGTTGGAAGTTACATAAATTAATTGCCTTCCTCCTCAATAACGCTGGCAGAGTGCCCTAGCAATAGTTGCCTAAATCATGGTTGGTCACGCATAACGCACCCTTGGTTGCTAACTCAGATCCAAGATTTTGTGTAACGCACCGCTCCCGGTTGCTACCATACAGTTCACTACAGTAAGTGTTTTTTTTACTATTTCTCAATTTATACTTTTAGTCTTTCTGGAGAAACACTTGTTGGAAGTCACATGACCTGTTTCTGATGGATTTTTCTCCAGAAATCTCTGTCATGCCCTGAAGTGAATAAAGAAAATAAAGAGCGAAGAGAAGAGTACATATATACATAAATAAAATTAATAAAATACAAGTATACAAGTAATAAAAAGTAATAAAAGAAAAATAAACATGTAGGAGTTGGGGACTGGCACACACGTGCACTGCTACAACATTGTAGGACATCTGTGGTTAATGATGTTGATCAAAGAGACCCTTCTCAAAGCACATGACACTCCCTTCTATAAGATTTACTTTTTTTGTTCAGGATAGCTATCCTTCTTAAAAATAATAAAGAATACTGGGAAAGATTTTTTTTTCATGCTGTTGAGAGAGAATTCTATACCTTCTAATTACCTGTTGCATGACTTATTTGTTCTTGATTATTAATACCTACAATTTTTGACATTCCTGTTGCCACATCTCAGTCACATACCACTGCACACACACTGCTCCATTGGTGATGAGGTTCTGGTAAATGTTGTCCATCATTGTCTGGAAGGTAGCAGGGCTGTTGGTGAGTCCAAAGAATATTACCAGCAGTTCAAACAGCCAATGCTTGATCCAGAACATGGCCTTCCACTCATCTCTCTCCTGGATGCACATGTTGTTATAGCTCCAGTAGACATCCAACTTAGTAAAGTAGCCACACACCCCCCAGAGATTGTTGATGAGCTTGGAGATGAGAGAGTTGGTAGCAGTTTTGACTATCATCACATTGAGCAGACAGTAGTCTTAGACCAACTGGAGAGAAGTAATTTAGAGCCTTTGTCCTAGGTTTAAGTCCTAGTGTACTCTTGCACAAGCTACTAGTTGTTCAAGATCATTATATTACTGAGTAACCTATTAGTTATTCAGTGAGTCTATTGCATGGCACATAGCATTAATAACCATAATTCTACATTACTTAAATTGCATAATATACTATGTATTACTGTTGCCACTATCTTACTTGAGATCGCTTGTTGTTACATTACTCATAGAACTGAATCAAATATTGATCTGGTTCTGTGGTGTGACTTTAAGCTTTTGACATTGTTTCACTTTTTTGAACCTTTTGGGTTTAATTCCAGTCTATAAAAAGAATTGCAATTCTACTAGACTTAGGGTCTAGACTGATAAGGCAAACATCAAACTTTGTTTGACACATTGACAAGGATGTCAACTCACCAGCAACACAAATTTGACTGCAAAAATGAGACCTTTGCACAGTCATTCATATATCTGATGGCCATGCCATTGGACCCTGCATTGCCTTCTGAACCACCAGTAGTGGCAGCAGCAGAGGGTACTTCACAGCAGCCTCAAGAAATGCCACATGGTACTCAGTGGACTGAGCAATGGCCAGTGCAAGCAGCAAGTGGTCATGAAGACCAATGAGCAGGATGGGACACCCTGGAGCTGGGTACTAGAGGTAGTTGTCTGCCTACAAGGCCTGGTCAACTGACTGCTAACCAGAATGCTTTGGAAGGTCAAAGACCTTTGCAGTTTACAGGTAGGATGCATGGGCCAGAGTTGGGCAGTTGGCAGGTACTAACTTAATTGATGCTGATGGCCCAGAAACAAGGGAGTTCAGAGCAGGGGACACTGAGGGTCTACTGAGAGGATCAGGAAATGTCATGATGAGGAGGGTGGATGCCACAGATCCATTTTACAGGTGCAGGTGTTGTTGGTATAGGGCAAGTACCCTTCAATCAAGGCTAGGACTGTATGCAGTAAAGCATATTCATATGGTACAAGCTAGAGGTAAAATTATACCTCCTGAAAATTCAGTGGAATATATTGATTTTTATGTGCATATTCTAAAGCTTGAGGCTCAGGCATACCTGCAACAGAAGATGCATCGAGGCTGTCACGACCCCTCCCCTCCGGGCCCACCCCGGGACACCCCCGGAACACCCTCCGGGACCCTCCCTCCGACCCCACAGGACACGCCCCGCCATCACGACCGCCGACACCACCATCACGTGCATCAAGGACTGCCATCAGCCGTCCCCAGCCCCGATCAACAATCAGATCACGCGACTCGTGCCGGCCATCACGCATCACGCATCACGGCTCCATCCGCGCCAATTGATCGCGCGCCCCACACGCGTGATCCCGGTATACAGCCCCTGCCGCTACTCAATGACCCCCGGAACCCATCCCAGACATTCCGGAACCCCGAGACCCGGCCCCGTAGTACTTATAGTGTAGCTCCCTGTTGTATTCGGTAGTCTTGATATTGCATAACTGTTACTTTGGGTATTGCGTGCCCCTTGCTTGACTGGTACGCCTTGTTTGGTACGCTTCGACTGGCACACCTTAGTATTTGCGTGCTCTAAGCTTTGGTACGCACTTCGCGACTCTTAAGTTACTAACTTGGTCTCGTCTTAGAACCTCCGGTTCACGACTCGACCCCCTCTAACCCCAGTTACCTCCAACCCAAAACCTCCGGACTCTAGTCCCCTATCCCAGGATTACCCCTGTCCTCGTCTTGAACCCCGGAGCCCTAGCCTCGGAGTTCCAGACACCCGAGTATTCGTAGGTCAAGTCCGCATCATAAGGGTGTTGCTTTTCCGGGAAGGCCCCCGACTCAGCGGAACCTGACATAATATCAAGACTCTCTCCTTACACCGTTCTTGATGGCTACGTATACTTACACTTACTACCCCACCGGGTACCAGACCGACCCTTACGGACGCCCGGTACCCAAGCACTACTCCGCGCAGACCCCCCGCCCCGTCTATCCACCTCTCCCGTACGAACCTCCATATCTCCACCGCCACTGGGCCCCCGACCTGTCTCTCT
>QGOA01013597.1:0-25626 GCA_003313075.1 Termitomyces sp. MG16
TGAAATTAAGGCGGCTAGTGGACGTTTTCTGTAGTGATCCGATACCAAGATTCTTCGCCTCAAAGATTATATCAGGCGCATCCAGAAATAGAGGTATCAACAACGTTTTGGAAAATTTATGACCGGTCCGCAATAGTCCTGCACCGAGTACTTGAATACAGTTCACTATGTGCCTGTCATCCGCTGTCGATTCTTTGACAGAGTACAGCAGCATTTCTACGGCACCATTTCCGTGACTAGCATTGTTGTGATTGTTGAAGTACTACCGGAGTACGAGTTGAGGAGGTGCTACATACGCGCACACGTGACCTAGTATTTATTTTCACCTCCTGGTGTCCTCGTCTTCTTTATTCTGAAGCCCGAGGACACCAGGTATGTGTCCTTACTACACACTACAATATAATTTATTCTGAAGCCCGAGGACACCAGTTTGCCCTGCTCCGATCTCGGTCTCTGTCTGACCCAACTGCGCATAACTTGTGCAACAGGTTATGGGCCCCGGCCCTACAGACTAACACCGAATTTCAGAATCCAACAACGCTCCGTTCTAGACGTCGTAGCGTTAACCATTTAACTCTCACGGTTATCAAACCTTCCCTTCCTATCAGTCATGGACGAAGCAACGTCACGTTTGCCGATGGCAAAACTTGGAGTTATCAAGTATGCAGAATGGGAGAAGGCAATGTTCGGGCGACTTATGTCGGTTGGTGGAGCGCGCATAGTTACAGGAGAAGAACTTCCCCCTCTTCCGGAACCTGATAATCCCAACTCCGTTGCCATATGGAATTCTTACCTGCTCCGAAGTGATCGTGCAGCAGGAGAGATTTACCAATGGCTGGATGAAGGAAACAAGATTCATGTGGACGCAATCAGAAGCAAACCAGCCCTAATGTGGGCAAAACTTAGAGAGATCCACTCTAAATCTGCACCAAACGCTCGCTTCAACTCACTGAGTGACCTTTTCAACATACGGCTACGCGATAATGAGACTCTGACTCAGCTTTGTACGCGTGTCAAAGGGTCTATGCAACGCATCCGCTTGCTCAGACCGCCGCCCGCCATAGGACCAGACGGTGTATTCAGCCCCAGTTACACCTTGGAGATGCTCGATGACGAACTATGCTCCATGGCTATGCTTCGTGCTTTACCCCGTGAAGAGTACGCATCTTTCATCTCGTCGGTTCTCATGTTAAACAACCTGTCCAATGAGGCCGTCGAAGAAGCGTTCCGAACCGAAGAAATACAACGAACGGCCGCCGAGGAGGAAAGTGCAGCAGCGGCCGCCGCCGCAGCTGCCGCCGCTGCCAGGGCCATCAAGTGCTACCTCTGCGATGGCGAGCACAGGATCACGGATTGCCCGGTCCTCCAGTCTGCGCGCACGCACGTCAAGAAGGATGAAGGGAACTCCAAGACCAAGAAGCGTGGAGGCCGTCGTGGGGGCAACTCAGCAGCAAAGGCCGCAGAAGTCCAAAAGACAGAAGAAGGCTGTGACGGCCCTGCCGTGAAAGCCGACGCAGCAGTTTGTAGATCATCACTGTCACAAGCCATGCCGTCTAATGTGTACTGGAATACAGACTCAGGCGCCACGAGTTCTATGACGCCGCATCGAGAATGGTTCCTACCTGAGACGTTCAAAGCCTGGAGGGTACCAATACGCTTAGCCAACAACGCAACGGTATACTCTGAAGGGAAGGGATCAGTTAGATTCAGGCCTAAAGGAGAGAACCGAGAGAAAAAGCCGTTTAATGACGTCGTTTTCACAAATGTTTTATTCGTACCCGAGTTATCGAACAACCTGCTGTCTATCACTGCTCTCTCTGTACACCACGGGCTTGTTATTACATTTCGTGGGCACAAGGTTCTATTTTCGGTCAAGGATGAACTGGTCTTTACGGCTACTATTGATAAGACCCTAACGTCCTATCTCGATGGACACACACTTGTCTCGTCACCAGGGCACGCTGTAAACGCATCCTTTATAGGACCAACGTCTTCGGCAAAGATTGACAGAACCCTGCTCCACCGTAGAATGTGTCATCTCGGCGCCAGTAGACTGGAACAGTTGATCAAAGAAGAGCTTACCAGTGATCTGATAGTCTTGCCAAATTCGACGCTCCCGCACGTGTGCGAACCGTGTCTACAAGGAAAGCAGCATCGAGCCCCTTTCCCACATGCAGCAGATAGATCCAGTGAAACACTTGGAAGGATCTTCAGCGACGTGCACGGTCCGATGCGGGTGGGAGGTCATAGATCGAACCGTAAATGGTGGGTCACGTTCACAGATGACAGCACCAGGTGGATGGAGGCATATGATATGTGTAAGAAAAGCGACACATTTGCCGCGTTTAAGATCTTTAAAGCACAAGCTGAGCGATACACGGAGAAAAAGATTAAGTGTGCACACTTTGACAAGGGTGGTGAATATACATCGAAAGAGTTCATGGAATTCTGCAAATCCGAAGGCATTCGCGTCGAGTTCACGAACACGGCAACCCCACAACAGAATGGCGTAGCGGAACGGCTGAATCGAACAATTGAAGAAACAATCACTTCTATGCTGGCAGAAGCGGGTCTGCCGCCGAGTTTCTGGACGTACGCCCTAAGTACGTATCGTCACGTACACAATAGATGCCCCACATCAGCGCTCGCACGTAATCTTACTCCATTTGAGGCATTCAAGGGTAGAAAGCCACGCATTGGGCACCTGCGCGTGTTCGGATGTGCAGCCTACGTGCTGGTTGGCCGTGACAAGGAGAAAGGCTCGGTGGGACGCTCACAATTTGGAATCTTCATTGGATACCCTGACAATCATGTGGGGTGGAAAATCTATATTCCTAAGACCAACGAAATACTCATCTCCAGGGACGTAGTATTTGACGAGACATGCTTCCCCGGCCTATCCACAGCAAACATCCCCCCTCCGCCGCCGCTGCAGGTGTTCGACGACCTGCCAGATCTAGAGTTCGATCTCGACACTGCCACGACCACCCCTCGCACAGATGGACAGCAAACAGCTCATACAGACCCACTCGGATTCGATGAGCCACTTACCCCTCTCACCAGTGACAGCGAAGATGAGGAACTGACCAAAGACCGTCACGAATCGGTGGGAGCTGAACGTGGTCATACTGAGCGTGCATCACGCCAGCCACGGCCATTGCCACCACCACGCGAGCCAAGTCAACGCACACGTATCCCCACTCGTGGGCCAAATGCGGGTTACTATGATGCTGTACAGCGACAAGCAGATCGAGAGTCCCCTCTGACACGAGAGCCGCCACCGCCACCGCCGCCATCCCCATATCCAGAGGAACAGCCTGAGCAGCCCCTATGGGAAGTCAACGTCAGTCACGTTGACAACCATGGGGAACAGGAGGTAGACCTCGTCTTAAATGTTGAATCTGACGAGGCCCTACTTCTTGCCGGCAGGACCTATGTGGACTACGGAGCGGATTTTGCTTGCCACAACGCAGTCTATGCTCACTCCGCACAGGCATACAAGGTGGGAGCACATGATACTAACCCCCGGTCATATCGAGAAGCGATGGCAAGTGAGAATGCTGCAGAGTGGCACAAAGCAATGGTTGACGAGATGAACGCTCTCAAGAACAACGGGACTTGGCGAGCTGTTTATCTGCCTGCTGGACAAAGAGCGATAGGATCACGGTGGGTGTTTAAGGTAAAACACTTGCCCGACGGTGCGATCGAACGCTTCAAGGCGCGTGTAGTTGCACAGGGCTTTAGCCAACGCCCTGGTATCGACTTCGATGAAACCTTCGCCCCTACGGCCCGGTGGGCAGCAGTGAGAACAGTACTCGCGCTCGCAGCTATGGACGACATGCATTTGGAGTCGGTAGATATCTCCTCTGCTTTTCTACATGGAGTAATAGACACCGAACTCTACATGAAGTTTCCAGAGGGATTCCCGGAGGATGTCCCATCAGACGTTGAGCGTAAGCCAGGTGACGGCGACGCATGCGCAAAACTAGAAAAGGGTATATACGGACTCCGACAGGGCGCAAATCTATGGAACAGGCGCCTCCACGAAGTCCTAGTGAAGCTTGGCTTCACGCGCATCACCTCCGACCCCTGCGTATATGTCTACCTTAGAGACGACACCCGCATCATAGTGCCCATCCATGTCGACGACATGACACTCGCGTCCAAGTCTAGACAAGCAATACTAAAAGTAATCGATGAACTACGTGGTTACTTCAAGCTTAGACATCTAGGCCCCACGACAGGCCTGCTGGGCGTCATGGTTACACGCGACCGTCCTAAGCGCAAGCTGTGGATAGATCAAAAGGCCTATGCTATCGAGATTTTGTCTCGTTTTCACATGCTCAATTCCAAGGCTGTAGCTACACCACTTGATCCTGGAAGTCGACTCTCCAAGGCCGATTCACCGCAGACGCCCGAAGAGGTCGAGGAAATGCGCACGATTCCCTACATTCAAGCCACCGGAGCTCTCCTCTACCTTGCGATGTGTACCCGCCCGGACATCGCTTACGCAGTCGGTGTGCTATGTCGCTACAACGCCTGCCCAGGCCCCGGACACTGGAAGGCGGTAAAACACCTTTTCAGGTATATTAGGGGTACCCTAGACTACAGGATCGAGTACTCTGCAGACGCCGTAGCCTCCTCCCCGTCCCCTTTTATTGCCTATACCGACGCCGACCACGGCGGCAACCCAGACAACGGGCGTTCGACGTCCGGCTCCATACTCATGGTCGCCGGTGGAGCTGTCAGCTGGATGTCGAAACAACAAACCATCGTCGCATTGTCTAGCACTGAAGCGGAATTCGTGGCCGCTAGTGAGACCGGCCGCGAGCTATGCTGGCTCCGTAATTTCCTTGCGGACATCGGGACCCCTCAGTCCATCCCGCTCGCACTCAACATAGATAACCAGTCAGCTATACTGGTCTCGAAGCAGCCAGAACACATGGGACGGCTCAAGCACTTAGATCGGCACTGGTTCTGGCTGAGGCAAGCTGTCTACGATGGCAAGATAAAGCCCTTCTACATCCCGACAGAAGTCATGGCCGCCGACCTTCTTACCAAGCCACTCTCGCGCGACAAGGTCGACAAGCTTCGACGCATCATGGGTTTGGTTGGAGATTTCTCTCGGACTGAAATTCAGTGACGCTGTAGCACCCCGTCAGGTGGGAGTGTTGAAGTACTACCGGAGTACGAGTTGAGGAGGTGCTACATACGCGCACACGTGACCTAGTATTTATTTTCACCTCCTGGTGTCCTCGTCTTCTTTATTCTGAAGCCCGAGGACACCAGGTATGTGTCCTTACTACACACTACAATATAATTTATTCTGAAGCCCGAGGACACCAGTTTGCCCTGCTCCGATCTCGGTCTCTGTCTGACCCAACTGCGCATAACTTGTGCAACAGTGATAGCTGTGTGTCTCACGGAGAATAATAGCCGTTCCTCAGTCATCTGTCTATACGGACCTTGGCTGCAATTTGTGTTCTCACCTCCCGTATTGTCCCGCCTGTACTACCCTAGCTGCCGGGAGTACGTACAAGGTAAGTAATTGATTGATCGATTGTTTTTTTACGTCTACTTATACTAATAAATTTTAACCACACCATCGCCCGCTCAACGACCCCACCTCATACCAGGTCCTGTGCCCTTCACGATGATGTTGATATGGCCCGCACACTGCCACGGCCCTTCTTGCCCCTCTAAGGTTCTTCGGCCGCCTCTCCCTGCTTCCTTCACATTCAGGTCTTGCTCTGTGTCCACCACGTCATCACGCGGAGCCTCTGGAGGCTTTCGGAGTGTTGAGGTATCCTTTGAGTCCTTAAGACAGCTCCCGCCACCAACGCCATCCAACATGTTTCCATTCGATCCGTAAACCAAGCCCACTTTCTGTTAGCACTTTTAATTGTCGCCGCTCACATCTCCTACGCGATACGTCGCCGCAAAGAGTCCCAGAAGGCACTCGGAGAACTCTGTACCCCTGCGCAGACACAATTATCGCCAGGTAAGTAATTCTAGTATCTTTATAATTACATTTTTTTCTTAGCTGCCCCTACCTCTTGCTCACTCGACGAGCGCTGGGATGGTACCTTACACACCCACCAACGTCCTATTCGACACTCCGGTGCGTTGTAAGTTAGGAAGTTTTGTTTTGTCGTACTAATTTTATTCTTACACCGTGCAGTTGCTGCCACCGCTCTTATGCCACTTGCATTTGAAAGGTTGTGCAGTGCATGAGCCACTCGAGGAGAGCTTTCTGTGCACATCGAAAGCAGCACACTTCTTGATGGCACCTTAGGGGGCTATTTGTTGCTGTCGAAAGTTAGGGTTTCCAGACTGATATAAGTTTTATGGAGCAAGATTATACTGGACCGAGATTGATTAAAAATAGAATTGGGGGATGGAAAAGGTTTTTGAGAAGACAAAGATGGGCATCGAAACAAGAGTCATGTATAGGAATGCTTAAAATGTGGTCGCGGAGCGAGGAGAGGAAAAGAGACGAAATAAAAAGAAGGTGTTGATTCTGTCGTGAAAATCGCGGTGAAAGGAAACTGAGGTTGGTGGTAGAAAGTTGAATGATAGGAAGTACAGGTTAAAAGGTACGACAACGAAAAGGCGGAGCGATCATGAAGAAAATAAGGTTTACAATGGGCTTAAATTTTGGAACCGACCAATGGTCGAGAGCTAAATTTGGATAGATTAGCGTCCTCGGATACTTGTAGAAAAAGTATAAAAAGGCCATAGCAAATGAGAGTAAAGGGAGTTTTCTGGACCCCAAAAGTTTCTGTCTCTTGCTTTCGCCTGTATACCTCGGTAATGCTTGAGTCGCTACTGCTATTAACTGTAACTTCCGGGTCTCGTGGTTTCGTTTCTGATCCGTCATCCGATTATTCTAGCAGGCGTTAATTTTGGCCCTTGATCAGAATCTGAGTTATTTTATTGTCTCGTGACTGCCCATCGACAAGTAAACGGTCGGCGTCACTATATCGTGACTATCTTGCTATCTGGTTACTGTAGACAATCCCGACGCCTAGAATACTTTTCGTCGTCTTGTTTCTGGTCTTCACGCTTTGTATCTTTCTGTCTTGTGGACTTTCTTCTTTTTCCCCCATCAACCCGTGCCCTTGGGCTTATCCGTGTGACCCTCAAGCCATCCTGTAACATACACACGGAGTTCCATTTCATTTTATCTTAGGCCACTCTATACTTTAAGGAACAACCAACAGCTAAACTTGACCTAACAACAGTTACATCTCCCTATTACTGCGGACACTACTGATCATACCGCAGATTCAGCTTCCATAGATCTGTCTAAATCTATCTACTGTCCATTACCGGATTTCAACAGGTCACCCAGTATTATCTGTAGGCTTGGTAAAATCTCTCTCCTCTACCAAGCTTGAGCACTCTTCCACTTGTCGAAACATAATTGTATCTCCATTCATAGTTGCTGTGGACATACTCCTCGCAGAGTTGCTTCCAGCTTCATCCCACTGCTCATGAAGGCGGATCACCATGCGGCAACTCAAGAGTGGAAATACGGCAAGTGCGGTGCTATCATGATAAGAAGAGTTCCATTCAATTATCATCGGAAAATGCACAGTACTTACATGTTTGTTAGAGGCTCGACGTACACGGCAGAAAACACCTACAGACCATTAGCTATTAAATAACTGACACACTGATATTCAATCACGGGAAAAGCTGCAGCAACAACGAGGAGGAATGCTGCGATTGCAAATGTATAGAAATAATAAAGAGTACCTGACGAAGTTGAGTGAACCAGCACTAGCCGCAAAAAAGGAAAGATAAACCATCGTAGTGCATCACTGTTTGAAGAGGCATTCTTTGCCCGAGCAATCGTTTTGAGTGTCGCGAAAATTGTACTGCTTTGAAAGATACAAGACACAGCTCCACTATTCCCTATCAGCAACTTCCTTCTTCTTGAAAGAAGTGAAATCTGACCTGTGGAGTAGAGAGTGAACAACGAAAAGCGAGCAACTCGGATATGGTGATTATCAAACAGTGCATCATAAAAGGATGCCACCATAGAAGACGCCTTTATGGATAATTCTAAAAGACCAATCTCTGCGGCAAAGCTTGCGAGAACAATGACAATGAGAAAAATCATTATCGCTCGGTTCTTGCCCCAGATAACCCAGGTCCTGACAATGAATATCACTAATGGTAACATTCAGGTCCGGAACGGAAACGATTAAAAGATGAAAACAGACGATCAGCGATTAACAATGACACATATGCACCCCCTAGAACAGGAATAAATATCCAATGTAACCCGAGAACAAATGAGTCCATACAAGTTGAGAACAGACCACCAGACCCAGCCCGCCTAGAGTTCAAGCAAAGCAATACCAATAAAGTGACTAGGGGAACGAGCCGTGTCAATAAGTAGAGAATCTTTGGGAATTTCCATGAAGCCTTCCAGATCATAAGATGTTCGAGATATAACAAGTCCATGTATTCATACACCTAGAATTTCTGTTCATGCTAACATGACTGCAATGGAATATTGAAATCTGCCTACCCATAATGCGAGGGATGAATCTATTCATGCATTTAGTAAAGAATAACCCCTTCACGGACGACATGAATGAGGCACTTAACAGATGGAACACTATTTCAGCAGCATAAGTAATCCTATCATATTCACGGTGGAAAGAAAGCGCATACTTGTCTCATAAAGTCTTCCCACAAGATGTCCTGACTGAGGTTGATCGCTTCGAGCTCCATTGATAAATACTTGCGCAAATGTGGCGGGAAGTGTAGAATGGATTTAAAAGATCGTCAACGAGGTTTTTTATTTATAAAAATTGAGATAGAGTGACGCCCGGTGGCATATTCCGTAAAGTTGTCCGCTGGATTATAAGTTTCAGCTTGGTCAATAAGATGATCATTCAATCTTGTACCAGGGACTGAAACGTAGGATTTGGTAATTCTACCAGGCTGTTGTACCTATACTATGACAACGGTTCCTGTGATTATACTTACGGAATTTACGCGAGACAACCTGTCAAAGTCTTGGAACATGGGGCTCATCTACGTACAGGGCAGTTCCATTTGGTATGGACGCAGTTGATGGGTACCTGGTAGACGAACCGGGAACACCCGCTGAATGTGGATATGATGGTTCCTTCGAGAATGAAAATAGTCCACGAAATTCGAATATCCATCTATCATTAAGTTTGATCCAATAATTTGTCAAGATACTGACTTCACGTTGTATCACTGCAGAATACAGATTTCTCAAGCCTGAATATCATCAAAACACTTCAATGTGACATCAATCTTAGCAGCCAGAAACCCCAAATCACAGTCGTTCCAAGGCTCTAAGAGTGTTGTAGAACTCAGGCCCCAGAAAAGCCTCAGATGACCCGTATACGAGAAAATTTGAGACCTGGCACTGTTCAAAGATTTGATGGTGTAGTACTTGGTAGAAGTTTGGTAGAAGTATTACTTGATAGTTCTGGGGCTTGCTAGTGTATAATATGACCTTGAATTCACACTGACTTTGATGACGAAAGGGATAATTATTATCTTGACTGCGTTTAATAATCTTGCAAAACGCCGAGGTTTTTGAGGAATTATAATATTGAATGAGAATAATAATATTCCCACAAGTCGAGGTTTCTTAACAAACTCCGGCCTAAGCGATTCACTCCCTGGGAATCACCGAGCCTTTGCCTATCAATTGCCTGTCTATTCTCTACTGAACTTGGGCTATTTATACTGTTTTTCTGGTGCACAGACCACTATCTACATATGACTCTTTGTTGTAAACTCTCCCACTTCCAGAACGTATTTGATAGTCCAATTTCCCTTTTGGGAGGCCTGTTTCAGTGCTACCTGTTCCACCATTCTTCCGGATGTTTCTGATTGCCGCTTCTCCATTTGCTTGAGCTCCATTTAGCCTGATCTAATTCATGGATCCTTCTTTCCTCTTTTAGCGCCTCCCTGCATCCCCTACTTCTTTCCTTTTCCCCTCCTTGTTGTCAAATCAAACATTGACTGATTTGACGATGAAATTGAGAATTATAATATTGAATGAATATAATAATTTCCCAATTTCATCCTATTCCGTCCATTGCCGAACATTGACTGATTTGATGATGAAATTGAGAATTATGATATCGAATGAATATAATAATTTTCCAATTTCATCCTGTTCCGTCCATTACCAGCTTCCATGCTTTTCCTCTCTATGACAGTGGTTAGACTATTGTTGAGCTGATAGTTTGAGCCGGTCCCTGCCTGTTGTTCTGTACTTCTCTGTGTATTTGTTGGGATATTTTCGGAGATAGATATTTGTTGAGACTGCTACCAGGAGGCTTACAGTTTTCAGCCTATAATTAAATGTTTATTTTGACTTCTGATGCATGTTTTGTCCCTGACTGCTGGTACAGTGTCTTATCAATGGTGTGTAGGGTCTAGCTGGGAGACCATGCTCGCCTTCACCTGGCCCACTGCGCTGGACACCTGGATTTGCAACCAAGTTACTAATATGCGGGCTAAGTTATCTAAGAGGCAATGACATTTACACACATTGTGTAGGGCTACAGGTCCAGGGGGAAGGTCAGCCTATCCACTCTCTTCCTTCAGGCCCACTACTCACTAGTAAAGCCATGCCATGCAGTTCTGCATTATGTTCATGTGGCAGACGCCTTCGAGTCCTGTGAATATTCATGTCTCTTGCACTAGTTTGGTGAGTATAATCTTATGCCTCAAGTCCGATATTCTCCTATCGAAGTCTGCCTGCAATATTAATCACCAACATAAAATGATGATTGTGGCTAATGCTAAAGTTTGGCTGTTGGGAGACATTCCACTAAGCCAACATAAAGTAAACCCAACCCATCCAGTCAGTGGATACCCCCCCCCCCCCCTCTTTGTCCTGGGAATATATGTCATACAGGTGATAACAGGTAACAAAAATTGAAGATGCAGGGTCAGAAGCAGAAAAAATAAAGAGAGTATACCAAAAAAGGAAAGACAGACATATTTTGAGGGTATGTTTGGGATCTTTGACCTGGTTTGGTAGACTGAGTTGCTGACAGTCATTCGAACACTCCCCTTCAAACCAGTCAAAGTCTGAACTCAATGGCAAAGTATATGACTTTAGCAGAAGGAAGTGGCTTTGTGAAGGCATCAGCAATCATGTCATTAGTAGGGCAGTAGACAAGCTTGATGTCTCATTAATGGGAATAAAATGGTAGTGGATATCTATGTGCTTGGTACAGGCATAGTACTGGTGGTCCTTAACTAGTGCAATGGCAGACTGGTTATCACCAAAGAGAGTTGTGGTGTCACCAATGTTACTGAACACTTCCCTGAGCAAAGATTGGATCCAGAGAGCCTCCTTCATGGTGTGTGTCATGCCAATGTACTCACTTTCAGTTGTGAAGAGGGAGACAAGCTCCTGATGTTTACAGCTTTATGAGATTGCACCTCCATTCAGAATGAATGTTTATCCATTCACAGCATGCCTGTTCCCTGCTATGCTTTCATCTGCATCTGAATAGCCAACTAACTCTTCTCTCTTTTCACATCTATATTGTAACCACAAGTCCTTTGTGCCTTTTAGATACTAAAATACTCACTTTACAGCTTCTTAATGAAGCATACCTGGGTTTCTTGTAAAGTGGGAAAGCATGGTTACAGCAAACATGATGTCTGGATGTATATCAAGGCATGCCCACATCAGAGATTCCATGGCCTCATGGTAGGGAATATCATGCATCTGTGCAAATTTGGCTGTAGTTGCAGGCAATTGGAAGCTAGAAAGTTGAGTCTGTGTGTTCATGGGAATGGAGAGTGGTGGCTTCATGTCTTTGAAGCCATAGTGGCAGAGTGTCAGGGGACTCCTCATTTCTTCCTTCTTTCACTTCCTATTCCTTCACTCTTCTTTTATTCATTTCCTTATTTCTTCTATCATTCTCTCATTTTGCTGTTTCTATTCTCTCAACACTATTTGTTAGTACTATTCTCAGCCTTTGAGGTGCTCTGGTTCTTTAGCTATTATTCAGACAAGTGTGGGCCCTTCAGCACCACTTCCAGACCACTTATATAAGCCAGAGTTTGCCTTTCTGGCCTCCAAAGTCCAGAGTTTTCCTGCCTTATTTGTGAACTTATTTTTTTTAGGCAATTTTCAAGTTTTTAAGGTTTTATTGTACTGTACAGTTGTTTTCCATGCTTCAGAGACCCAAGAAGCATCCAACCTGGCATAGGAAATCCCTAGACTTGTTTTTTTTGGATCTTCCTCTGCCAAGTGAGTAGTTATTATGATATTGTCAGTATATACTCCAATACACTTTGAATCTCCCTCTGCCAGCTGTGTGACTGAGCCATAGCCTTGAAAGATCACCTTTACAAATGCCTGTCTTTGACATGTCACATATGAGCTAAATGGGTTCATCCCATCTTGGGTTGATAGGTCAAATGACTAGGATTAGTGTACTTGCATAGTCATTCAAACATAACTCTGAGGTGCTGTTTATGCTCTTTGTTGAGGAAGGGACTTACACAAAGTCAGCAACATATTCAGGTCAACTTCCATTTATAGAATTGCCACTCAATTTTCCTTCTAGCTCAGCCATACTTACTCAATTAGTATTTGATAATCTTTGTTTTTTTTTCTCTTCAATATATTTTTCTTACAAACAAACAAAGCTCCTCAATCAACCACATCACAGAGTGAGACTAAGGATGAGCTAAAATTTATTTACTTACATCCACAAAATTTACTTACAGATTGCTGTAGACTAAAACTATTGTTTTACTATACATGTAATATATCTTAGTCAACCATATCACAGAGTGAGACTGAGGACTAAAACTATTATTTTACTCTACACTCCTCAAAAGAATCAGAAAAGATGAAAATGTCATCTCAATAGATGTGCATAAAATATTCTATCACATCATGGAATATAGAGGTCATCAACCTCTGAAATGTAGCTGGAGCATTACAATCTCCAATTTGCATAATATTGCTAGTAAATGTACCTATGATTAATGCAAACACAGCCTTGGATACATTTTTGGTGCAGATGCATATCTGCTTATAAGCATCTGTGAGGTCAATTTTTAAGCAATATTTTGCTTAAGCCATGTCTTTCTGAATCACCTTTTAATCTGATAAAGAAGTAATGTTCTTGATCATGTTGTCATTGCACTGACACACATCCAGAGCCATGTAAAAGATTCTATCCTTTTTTGGAATGCACAGTAAAAATGCAGCTTGAGCTGTAGTGCATGAGGACCACTATTGGGCATTTAAATAGTAATTAGTTTTATCATGTAGTTGCTTCTGAAGTGCATGCAGACAGCATGGCAGATGGTATTTATACTGCTTGTTCTCATCAATGAGATTAATCTCATAGTTGACTTTCCACCATGGCAGAAGCTCCTTCTCATGAAGACTCATCACCTTTTATTTTCTCTTATAATGCATTGGAGGAAGAACCTCAACTATATTGGTGAGCAGTTGTGTCGACTATTTATATTGCTTGTGCAGCATGAGCACCCAATCAACACTTTTGTTGGGTATAAGCAATCTTAGCAGTGGGGCTGCCCTTACTGCCTTGCAGGCTACAAGAATCTTCCTTTCTCACTTAATTGAGTATGCCATGGATACTTCATGGGTAACCTAAATTAAGACAGACAGTAAGTCTTCTGATCTAAGTAAGTAAGTATTTATATATTGTATAGTCAATGTTATCACTCACTCTCAGTCTGTATAGAAATGACTGAGGATGTGCATTTGCCAGTAGATGAATATATATACTCTATAGTAGCTTTGTTCAATATATGACAATAGTATATAAATAGTGTGATATATGAAAGAGTTAGGCACACTTATGATGTTTTAAACCTCTAAATTGTAACACTCTTTCTTATACAGAATTATATTACTGTAAACCCATGATATCATATAGGCAGGTGAACTGTAAGACAAGTAAGGCCTTGATAAATATGTCTATGATGTTGTCTTTTATATTGATATAGTACATCTGAATCTCTCTTGTCGTGATACATTTCTATAGAAAATAGTACTTTATATCAACATGTTTGATGTGTGAATGTAAAAGTGGATCTTCTGATAGGTTTATTGTGGAGTTATTGTCACAGAGTATTGTCGTGGCTTTATCCAGTAGATGTCCCAATGTCTTCAATACCATTTGCAATCAGATACACTCCTGTGACACTTCAAACATAGCCATATACTCTGCCTCACATGAAGAAGCTATAACCATTTTTTGTTTCCGTGTTGCTTACAATATTAAGCTAGCATCCAGTAATTATGCATACTCTCTGACACTTCGCCTTGTATTGAGGCAATTCACTCAATCTGATTTCATGAAATCCACCAAGTTTATTAGTGTGTTCCTGCCAAGTCATAATCATATTAAGCATGTGTCTTTTAAGTAGTGAAAAACTTGTATTGTGGCATTCCAATGAGTGTATGAGTAGCAATCTAGAAACTGTGACAATTGCTGTACTGCATATTGAATATCCAGGCAAGTGGATATGGCCAGCCAGAGTAGTTTGCCAATTAGATTTTTATAAGAAATCTTCTTTAACTTTTCATAATCTGTATCACTGAGCAGCAATCGGTCTACTCAACAAAGTTTCAGTCCTGGTTTTATAGGAACTATCAGAGAAAAAGCCTTGGATTGGCTATACTGAAATGTGAGTTTGTCAAATAAGAGTTGTCTGTGAAAGGAATACATGTCAATAAAGGTGGTCTCATTCTATTGCAATTTCTACAATGTGTTGTAGAGTCTCCATGTCTGAGATATTTCATATTTTTCTCAACTCCTCCTTGAAGCTGTCATTTGCAGTCTTTAAGCATGCAATTGCTAAAAAATCATCAATGTAGATGCCTGTAATCACTGTTTCTTGGTCAGACTTTCAGTAATAAATGCACACCTCACAACTCAATTGGTTGAAAAGTCTCCTCATGACATTGTCCAGCATTTTATTCCAGATATGGCCTGTCTGCTTCACTTCATACAGTAATTTTACCAGTTTGCATATCCAATTCTCTTTGTCTTTTTCTTTGAAGCTCTTCAGTTGTTGCATGTAAATCTGCTCCTTCTTAAGTAAAACTCTATTTAAAAATGCCATCTTGACATTGATTTAGGTTGCATCTCCAACTCCTTGTAGCCACTAAGTAAAGAAACATCTGCCATGATTCTGTGCATGCTTTCAGTAAGGTTATTTGCTTAAAGTTTCTTCCTTGTACCATGATAAAGCTTTGCAGGATATGTCTAGTCTTGAACCTTATAATGTTGCTGCGTTCATCTCATTTGATCATAAAGACAAGGTGTTCTTTGAATATCTTTTGTCCTGCTAGTACTTTCTTATATAGAACCAGTTTTTAAACTCCTATTTCCTGCAGTGAACTTAGTTCTTCACAATAAGATGCTTCTCACCTTGACTAGTCTAATAATAGTTTAGCCTCCTCCAATGTCCTTGGCATATCTGAATTGCTATCTGGATCTGTGTTGTATGGATCCCTGATTGTGTTCAATGCTATTATAATATAATCAAGTTTATCATCTACTGATAGGATCTTATACAGGATCAGCACATCAATAGCAGGCTACAGCAACATGGCACTGACTTGGGATATCTTAGCACATGCTAATTGACCAATTCTGGCAATATTTGACAGCCATACATGGCAAGAAGCAGATCTAATCAATGATAGTGCTAATGGCAGACAGAATGACAACTGACAGATGGCATCAGTTACTGATGATAGTGCTTAGCGAAAAGACTAATAATCTATTAAAACTGACAGACAGCTTGATGTTTGACCTTGGCATCTGACAGCACTTAGTGCTTCAATTTGATCCCTGATATTGCTCAGTATTCTGGACAAACAGAAGGTTGATAGACTGATAGTTCAGCATCACAATCTGCTGCCTGGCATTGCTAAGTGTGTTGAATAGATAGTAGGGATTTGAAACTGTTGGAGCCACTCTATAAATTTTTCAGTTCATTGCATTTTGGCATTATTAATTACTTGGTGACAGTGAACTCCTTGTAGTATAAAAAGTACTTACTGACTTGTGCATAGAGGAAGCATTAAAACAGAGTTTCCTGCCCCACTCACTCTAGTCTCCCTTATGGTCAAAATTTTATTTACGGTCAGCAATATCAAAGTAAATCGGCAGTTGTAGACTATCACTATCCAATAGAATCTTTGTGCCTAGCATCTACAGCAGGCATTAACATCACTTAGACCTTGCTGAGCTCCTATGTTCTTGCCACATCCCTTGCTGCTTGTCACTTACTGGTCTTTTCATAAGTGCCTCTTTTCTTAGCACTTAACATCTGCTGACACTATTTCTGACTTTTCTTTATTTTACAGACGTGATTTCTGAGACCTGTCCAGGACTCTCCTCAATACCTTAAGTGTACCCAACACTAGCTTTTGGCTTGGTAACATTATTCTTATATTTGTTACTAACCAAACTTTGGACATCATTACCACATTTGCATCATGCTCAATTTCTGGTACCTCATGTTGCAAGTCTTTCAGCACTATTTGTTGTTCTCTTCTGACTTTCTTGATTCTGCCTGCTGACTCTTTTGCTTTTTTTACTGCTTTTTCTAGTCAAGTTTTCTGCTGTCCATTGTCTGGAGCTATTTTCACTATTAGTATTGTTGTCTGTCCTGAATGTCATGGTTGAGTCAGCTCATTCACTGGTGCCAGTGCTGGAGGTGCCTGTGATGATGGAACAGTTGCCACTGGTTCAGGTTGGATCAAATCAGATTTAAAAATACTAGAAATTCATATAGGCTTGTCTTTATTATAAGTTTTTGTTGATGATTGGATGTTTGAATTAGCTGATATAGATTGTATTGCTGGAGGTATAGTTTTATTTACATCCTGGAGTGCAGGATGTTCTACTAGTAGCTAGTTGTCGCAACTCTCAATAAAGTGTATATGATATGAGCTGTAGACCTTTTGTGTTGACTTATCATAGCACTTATATGCCTTTGAATTCTTGTTATAGCCTGTCAACATGCATTCAATTGATCTTTTATACACTTTAGAGTTGTGCTTGCCTAAGATCAAGACAAATACTCTACAGCCAATCTCTTAATTATATGAGTAATCAGATCTTACTCTATATTATAACTTGTTAAATGTGGTGTTGATGACGCCCAAAGTTTGGTCAGTAACAAATGTAAGTATTGTGTTACCGTACCAAGAGTGTGCGTTGGGCGCGCTATAAGTGATTTGAGGAGTCCCGGGCAGGTCCCAGAGAACGCGTCTGTGAAAAAGGGTAAAAGTCGGTAACGGAGTCGGCAAGTGTCAAGCGCTAAGGTAAAGCGCCTAAGGAAATGCGGTAAGTGAACACGGCAAGGGTGAGCGGCAAGAGCACGATAAGCTTAGCGAAGTTCTAAGCGTCGATAATGCCTGCCGTAGTTGCAAGGCGCGAGTATGTCGAGTGTTGGCGAACGTCTGTAACTACCGATGAGTTTTGACGTTGCCGACCGTAGCGTAAATGAGCTCTTGAGCGTAAGGGAGACTGAAGTAAGGGGGAAACTGTGGTCTATTCGTCTGCTATGATCAATGTACAAGTCGGTAAGTACTTTTATACTACAATAAGTTCGCCGTCGCCAGTGGCTAATGACGCCAGAGTGCGGTAAACTGGAAAATTTCAAAGGGGTAGCTCCAACGGTTTCAGATCCCTACCGTTCATTCAAGAGCCTTAGCGACGCCAGGCGACAGATCGCGAAGCTAAACCATCACTCCATCACCCTTCTGTCTGTCAGAACACCTAAGCGACGTTGGGCGCCAAATCGAGACGGTAAGCGGTGTCAGACGCCAAGGTCAAACGCCAAGCTGTCCGTCAGTTTTTGATAGATCATCAAACTTCTCGCTAAGCGCTGTCGTCAGTGACTGATGCCATCTGTCAGTTGTCATTCTTGCTGCCGTCGGCGCTATCATTGATTGGATCTGCTTCTTGCCGTGCGCGGCCGTCAGAAATGGCTTAAAATGGGTAGAACGCGTGCGCTAAGTTCGGAACAAGTGCGGCAAGGTTTCCGGAGCCGGTGCCGAGCCTGCCGTTGATGCGCCTAACCTGTATAGGGTCCTATCAGTGTTGTCAACAGCAGATGTCTTTGTTTTACTGTGCAGATGTGCAGCTGTAAGATAGAATTTGTCCTATAGAAATAGTAGACATTTTGAGGCAATCCACATTGAACAAGCCTTCTTTATTAATGTGTGGTGCATATGCTCTACTTGACTAATGTAGGCAGATGTATATGGACACCAACTTTTAGAATTATGTCTCTTGATCTATACTATTTCTTATGGTTAATCCTGTTAAACTCACTGTCTTATCCAGTGCACAGAATTTTTACTTTCTCATCAATTTCCCTTTCATGAGCCAGAATTTAGGCCTGTCAGGGGACTCCTTATTTCTTCTGCTCTCCTTTCATTCATTCTTTTATTTCTTCTGACATTATTTCATTTTACTATTTCTATTTTTTCAATATTATCTGTTAGTACTATTTTTAGCCCTTGAGGTGCTTTGGTTCTTTAGCTACCATTCAGACAAGTGTGGGCCCTTCAGCACCGCTTTCAGACTGCTTATATAAGCCAGAGTTTGCCATAGTTTGCCCCTTATTTGTGTAATTATTTATATAGGCAATTTTCGAGTTTTTAAGGTTTTGTTGTACTGTATAGTTGTTTTCCATGCTTCAGAGGCTCCAGAAGCATCCAAATCTGACATAGAAAATCCTTAGACTTGTTCTCTTTGGATCTCCCTCTGCCAGGTAAGTAGTTTCTATGATATTGTCAGTACATACTCTAATACACTTTAGATTTCTCTCTGCCAGCTGTGTGACTGAGCCACAGCCTCTAGAAGTTGCTCTTACAAGGCCTGCAACTCTGGAAACCTGTCATTTTTGAATTTTAGAGAGATAGATCACAGTTTGTTTGTAAAATTGTCTACTATATTTATAATATATTTGTTGCTGATATATGACATTATTGCAAATTGACTTGCTAGGTCTACTTATATCTTTTCAAGCCATCGCAATGCCCTATGCTCTTCCTCCTTCTTTCTTCTCTTTGATACTGGCATGTATGCCTGTTTACTGAGGATGCAATGATTATATTTAGAAGGCTTTGAGAAGAAGATATTGAACATACTTTTAATCATCCTAGCTTGTTTTATCTAAAGTATTGCCTAGTAATTTGCATGGCCTAGTGATAGGCTTCTACTTGGGCTAAGCACATCATTATGGGCTTACCAACATTTGACATACTAGAGACTCTAGTAATCTTCTGGGATTCAAGATGACTCTGACTTTGGTGCTTTGTTGCAAACTCTACTTATCACCTTCATCCAACATTTATCAATTTTTCAGCACACACTACCTGTTGGCTTCAAGGATTTAGGAGGTTTAGGACTCATAGCACTAGAATGATGGTGGGGAAGTAACTCTGACCAAACTCCAATTGCTTCTGGAAGGGGTTAACATTAGGTGCTGCCATTTGATGAGGCACTCCAATCAGAAGTCTAAAGAATCAATGATGACAGCACAGAATATATTCAAACCCAATATTTTGACTTAGCACCAACTTTGGCACTTACAGTGTCTGTCAAGAATTTTCCAACCATATCTCAGAGAAGCCTGGCCAATTGAAATTATATTAAAAAGTGAGCAGACTCATACAATTCTAAGTCAGTTCAGAGTTGCTGTGACCAATGAGCTATAATATTGTTAGTTGCATTCATCTATGTGCTGCTGGTTGCTGTTGACAGGTTGCTATTAGCTGGGACCACAAGAAGAGATGCTAATTGGTAGCACCATAAATAGACTTATCTTAGAAATTCAGTAGCGTATAGTATAAAAAATAGCTACTACACATATATATAACAATGGATTGTAACTCTTTGAGCATCAAATTACACTCAGCATTCAAATTGTGCTAGCTTGTTTTAACTTCATCACTAAGTTAGGCAGTAGCTTTGTCTTAATCATCTTCATTGTTTACAGTGCCATCTACAGGCCCATTATATTGCGCTATTTTTTCTCTTTTCAATATCTTTGCCTAGACTTTGGCACTTATAGTTAGCTAGGTAGCATCCAAAACACTATCACTTAGTGTGTCAACTTATTACATTTGCTTGAGCACACCAGGACTCTGTCAGGACTCCTCATAACTATGCATGCCAGATGCTGGAAACAGCATTGTATTGCATAATTTCCAGCATACTCAACCACAGTTGGCATCATTACTAGTTTCCTGTGCCAAGTTTTGATGTTAGGTGAGGCATGGATGGCATATGCAAGGTCAGAGGCTAAGTTTACTGCATATAGGTCTTTCTAAAAAATAAGCATGGCAGTGGCAATTATAGACTTTGGTGTTGTTAAATGTGGTGGTTGTCTTGGCTCATTTTGCAAGTTTGCTGACTGAGAATAGTTTTACAGCGGACTTTGAAATGTACAATGCATTTTTTATTTTGATACAAATGCCTTCATTTGCCATGAATCATATGCTTTCTATTCCTTTTGCAAAAATAGCAATGCCATCTATGCCTCAAATAGATCTTTCAGAGATCATAGTTAGAGAGGTAAAGTTAGAAAGGTCTGGTGAAATATGTACTGCGGCTCTGAAATCTGAGTAGAATGGCATAGTTGAACTGTTTGAACTTGTTAATGTGATTTCACTCTTTGAATTATCTATCAGAAAATCATTGCAATTGATTCCTATTCTGAGGTTTTCTTCCAAAGCAACTAACATTTTGAATTTCAGGGCTTCAACTTCCTCAATAGAGCCTGTTGTTGAGATAGCATCTGAAGCTATGTCTGCAAATTGTGTTGTTGTCATCACTTTTTCTTGAGTGGCTATATATGCAGCTATTGCATTGGCATCTCCTTCCAGAGTAAAAGCTGCTCCTCCTGAAGATGTGACAGTGATTTTTGATGATAATTTTTTTTTATTCTTCCTCTTTTGCTGAGCTTTGAAATGTGCAATACATGACATCTAAGATTTCTCAATGGTCTTTCTTGCCATACCACCCTCTTCTAAGATGCACCATGGCAAGGTGTGGCCATTATAGGAAGGATGGCACTGGGATTTGCATTCAGTGCAGATAAGTCTATTAAACTTCGATGTTTTTGCAGCTAGGACAGTTGATTCAGCCTGTACTGTTGACTTGTCAGCATTCATCAAAGTTTGCTCCCTCTCCAGGAAATAGTGAATCTTGACAGGACTGTATTTCTTCACATCAGCAACTGAGGTGAGATTACACAAAATAATAGAGTGTATGTAGGCATAAAATCTGTCTGACATAGATGAGAAAACAGCAATGAACTGCAACAGCTCCTTGGTGACTTTGCCAGCCTCAAATAAGACAGACAGCAAGTCTTCTGATCTAGGTGAGGTAAGTAAGTATTTATGTATTGTATAGTTGACATTATCGCTCACCCTCAGTCTATATAAAAATAACTGAGGATGCTTGTTTGCTAGTAAGTAAATATATGTACTTTATAGTAGCTTTGTCCAATATATAACAATGGTATGTAAATAGTGTGATATGTGAAAGGATCAGACACACTTATAGTGTCCTAAATCTCTGAAATATAACAACTTAAAGACAACATTTGTCTATTGTTGATGCACATTTTGTGCACAAGTGGCTGCCATCAGCTCATTCCATTCTTGTGGCATTTGAGGATTATATACTCAATTGTAATTAGACAGAAGAGCTGGTTGCTCCTATAAGGACTATGTGTTCTCATATTTTAAGGCAAGCACCTCTCAATTACTGTTACTCAAGTCCTCCAACTTGACTTGTGATAATGTAAGTGGGCATACCTCCACTGCTTTTTCATGCTTCTTTGCTTTCTGCTGGCATTTATCTGGAGGCTTTGCACTTCAATTGTTTGGAGTGACTGTTTACTTATTAGTTGTCTTGGAGGCTTGATATTCTTTCTCACTCATCATTACTGCCTGATAATCTGAGCTCAGCCCAGGCATGGCCTATGCCTCCTCAACCACATCCTCTACTATCAGCACTCTTTGCCAACAGAGTCATGAAGCATCCTTACACTTCTCTATAATACAGTGATGTTGGAGACAATTATTAGTATCATCTACTGTAGCATGTTCTGCTGGGATAACTTTCTTGTTCACCAGCACTTGACAATGCTCAAAGTCTAGCATGACTTTGTTACACCACATAAAGGCATTCTCAATATTATATGTAGCAATCAAAGTTTATTACATTCATATATTCCCAGCTACATGAGCCAAATGTTTGAACTGTTACATTAGTTCTGTACTGCATCATAGCATGGCTCCCTACAATGCCCAATTGCAATGCCAGTGGGGTTTCTAACTCCTGTATGAAAATTTCATATACATGGGCAAACTGGGGTGTAATACCTAAGGTAGTATTCTTAGAATCTCAAAGTGTTCATGCTTTATGGCCATTCACATCTACATAAGATACCAGACACTCTTTGTTTATCTGTTTTAGAGCACTGAAGTGTGCTCTTGGCTTGATATAGAGTTACCTTCTTTATCTGCATCACATTATTTTTTTTGTGGTCAGTTGAGGATGGCCAGTCCATCATTGCTACTAGGCACTTAGAGTCACTATCACAACTGTCACAACTGTAGTACTTATTTTTGAAGGTGTCATTCAACATGTCTACTACAATATACTCTTCCCCCTCCACAACCACATTCTCAAGCTCTGTATCCAATGCCTCTTTTGGAGGCTCCTGGTTGTTAGTGGGCTGCTTTGCCTCAAAATTAGTGGAGATATCTCTGTCACTCCTACTTGCCACTGTAGTATGTGCAGCATGTATGCGGGCCCAGAATGTATACACCTTCTTCTGGCCTTCTGCCTATGTTGGGCAGCTAGTAGCATAGTGGCCTAGTTGGCCATATGCAAAGCATGTGCCTGCCTGATCAAGTGAGTTGGCAGTCTTGGAGTCTGGCCTAGGTTTAGGATGATCTCTGTCCTGAGCATGCTCCAGGCATGGGTGACTGCACCCCCAATTTCTGGCTGATGCTTTGCATACCACAAACTGCATATTGCAGTTGCAGTCCTACTCAATGTCAGCTTTTTTAACAAGAAAGATCTTTATGTGTTGACTTCACAGTGATGTTGTCACTGGAGCTGGTTGCCTGCTCCCTCCTTTATAACTACTATGCTGCTCATAGTAGTTATCAATTTTAAGAGACTGATTATATTGTATGGCATACACTGGCTCAAAAAACTGCCCCAATGTTTGGCCCTTTTGAAAGGATTCATATGGTGTGCAACAATTACATAAGCAAAAAATTGTAGAAGATCACATGACATACAACTACATCTTGGCTTTATAATGACATATAAATCATGTGATTTGGACAAGAACTTGTTTATTAATAAATCAAACAAAATATTCAATTATTGAGGCAGTTTTTTGACTCACTCTAATTTACTCTAATTTTTATATCTAGTACTTGGTATGACCTCTATTTGCCTTTGATCCTTCTAGGCATGCTATTTACAAGGCTTTGGCATACCTCTGATGGTATTTCATTCCACTCTTTGACCACTCTCTCCCACAACTCATGCACTTCTTTAAGGGGTACCTCATACTCCAAAAGTTTGCGTTTAATGTAAACCCAGAGATGTTCAATATAGAAAACCAGGTTGTTGCCCATTTAGAGGTGTGTTTTGAGTTGTTGTTCTGCTAGCTTGACAGTTGGTGTAGTGATGTGGTCAGATAGTGGTTTTTCTGGAATTTTCCACACATATACCTTCCCATCTAATCCAATCTGATTGATCTTTGTCTCATCACTCCAAAAAACTCTTTTCCAATCTTCCACTGTCCAGTACATGATACTGAGCAAACTTGAGCCAGTTTGCATGATGAGCAGCCTTGAGCATGGAAACTTTCTTCTTCGTTGCTGAGCAAGAACCTGCCTCCTTTAATACATTCCTGACTGTCTGAGAATTGACAGGACTGGAGATAACAGAATTAATAAACTGTGTAGCTTGAACAGCATTATCCAGCTTCCCAGTAGTAATTTGATAAATAATAGACTGTTTGTCACATGCTGTAAGCTTGGAAGGATGACCTCCAGGATGATTCTCTTTGTTGCTCTCCAGCTCTTTGCTGATCCTCCCTACAGTGCCCTTTCCCATGCCAGTTTTTGCTTGGATTTGATGCTGAGAATACCTCTCATTAAGGAGAAAAGCAGCAGAAGAGCGATTGGCAGCAGAAACAGGTTCCATGATGGTGGTAGAGTGTCAAGAAGATGATTGATTGAAGTTGAACATGTCAAATTAGTATAAACAAGGTCACATGACGTTGTTTATACTTCCCACAAGGTGTTTCCATCTTCTACTGCTGAAAAGTATTGAGAAAATATGAAAATTAAAGTGAGTCAAAAAACTGCCCCAATAATTGAATATTTTGTTCAATTTATTAATTAGCAAGTTCTTATCCAAATCACATGATTTATATGTCATTATAAAGCCAGAATGCAGTTGTATGTCATGTGAAGTTCTACAATTTTCTGCTTATATAATTGTTGCACTGATGACGCCCAAAGTTTGGTCAGTAACAAATGTATCTATAGTGTTACCGTACCAATTGCTTGCGTTGGGCGTGCTATAAGTGATGTGAGGAGTCCCAGGCAGGTCCCAGAGAATGCGCCTGTGAAAATGAGTAAAAGTCGGTAAGGGGAGTCGGCAAGTGTAAAGCGCTAAGGTAAAGCACCTATGAAAGAGCGGTAAGTGAACACGGCAATGGGAGCGGCAAGAGCACGGTATGCTTAGCGAGGTCTAAGCATCGATAATGCCTGCCGTAGTTGCAAGGCGTGAATGTGTCGAGTGTTGGCGAGCGTCTGTAACTGCCGATGAGTTCGACGTTGCCGATCGTAAATGAGCTCCCAAGCGTAAGGGAGACTGCAGTAAGGGGAGCAGGAAACTCTGGTCTGTTATTCTCTGGCGTATGTACAAGTCGGTAAGTACTTTATATACTACAAGGAGTTCACCGTTGCCAGTGACCAACCATTGCCAAAGTGCGGTAAACTGGAAAATTTCATAGGGGAAGCTCCAACGGTTTCAGATCTCTACCGTCCATTCAAGACCCTTAGTGCTACCAGGTGGCAGATCGCGGTGCTAAATCATTAATCCATCATCCTTCTGTCTGTCCAAAGTGCTTAGCGATGTTAGGCGCCGAATTGAAGCGCTAAGCGGTGTCAGACGCCAAGGTCAAACGCCAAGCTGTCCTTCAGTTTTTGATAGATCATCAGGCTTCTCGCTAAGCGCTGTTGTCAGTGACTGATGCCATCTGTCAGTTGTCATTCTGTTTGCCGTCGGCGCTATCACTGATCAGATCTGCTTCTTGCCGTGCGCGGCCGTCAAATATTGCCAAAATTGGTTAATTAGCGCGCGCTAAGGTATCCTGGACCTGTGCCATGTTGCCGTCGCCTGCCGTTGATGCGCTGATCCTGTATGGGGTCCCATCATCTCCTCCCAACTGAAAAATTGACTGTCCTCAGTCACCAAATAAGGCTACCATTACCGCTTTTGTGACAAGTGGTCCGTGCATTCTTGAGATTTTGTT